>JAAAWM010009605.1:0-25718 GCA_036873465.1 Thinopyrum obtusiflorum
CACCGTTTACACCCCCGCTCATATTTTCGTAGTGCTTAGGCGAAGCCCTGTGAGGATCACTTCACCATCACCGTCACCACGCCATCGTTCTGACGGAACTCATCTACTACCTCGACGTCTTGCTGGACCAAGAAGGCGAGGGACGTCCCCGAGCTGAACGTGTGCAGAACGCGGAGGAGCCGTGCGTTCGGTACTTGATCGGTTGAAGCGCGAAGAAGGTCGACTACATCAACCGCATTGTGAAACGGTTCCGCTTACGGTCTACGAGGGTACGTAGACACACTCTCCCCCTCGTTGCTATGCATCTCCATGGATAGATCATTGCGTGTTCGTATAATTTTTTTTGTTTCCCATGCAACGATTCCCTACAGCGTGAGTAGTTCAACTCAGACCTACGGATCCGTAGGTTGTAGCTAGATGGCCTTTTCTCTCTTTGTATCTCAATACAACGGTCTCTTGGAGATCTATTTGATGTAATGACTCTTTGTGGTGTGTTTGTTGGGATCCGATGAATTGCGAGTTTATGATCAGATTTGCCTTGATTTAATATCCAATCTTGATTGTTATAGCCTCGTATTTCTTCTCCGCTATTTGGGTTTTGTTTGGACAACTTGATCTATTTATCTTGCAATGTGAAGAGGTGCTTTGTAATGGGTTCGATCTTGCGGTGTCCTTTCCCAGTGACAGAAGGGACAGCAAGGCACGCATGTATTGTTGCTATTAATGATAAAAAACGGGGTCTATTTCTACATGAATAGATCTTGTCTACATCATGTCATCGTTCTTATCGCATTACTCATTTTTCCATGAACTTAATACACTAGATGCATGTTGGATAGCGGTCGATGTGTGGAGTAATAGTAGTAGATGCAGGTAGGAGCCGGTCTACTAATCTTGGACGTGATACCTTGATACGTCTCCAATGTATCTATAATTTTTGATTGTTCCATGCTGTTATATTATCAATCTTGGATGTTTTATAATCATTTTATATCATTTTTTGGTACCAATCTATTGATATAGTGCCAAGTGCCAGTTGCTGTTTTCTGCATGTTTTTTACATAGCAGGAAATCAATACCAAACGGAGTCCAAATGCAACGAAACTTTACGGAGATTTTTTATGGACCAGAAGACACCCAATGGGCCAAGGCTGCGCCTGGGGGGTGCTCCGAGGGGAGCACAACCCACCAGGACTTGCCAGGAGGCCCATGCGCGCCCTGGTGGGTTGTGCCCACCTCGGGTGCCCCCCGGACCGCCTCTTTGCTCTATAAATACCCCAATATTCCAGAAACCCTAGGGGAGTTGACAAAAATCAATTCCAGCCCCCGCAGAGTCCAGAACCACCAGATCCAATGTAGACACCATCACGGAGGGGTTCACCACTTCCATTGGTGCCTCTCCGATGATGCATGAGTAGTTTTTGTAGACCTTCGGGTCCGTAGTTAGTAGCTAGATGGCTTCCTTTCTCTCATTGAATTCTCAATACAGTGGTCTCTTGGAGATTCATATGATGTAACTCTTTTTGTGGTGTGTTTGTTGGGATCGGATGAACCTTGAGTTTATGATCAGATCTATCTTTTTATATCCATGAAAGTATTTGAGTTTCGTTGATCTCTTTTATGCGTGATTGCTTATAGCCTCGTATTTCTTCTCCGATATTTGGGTTTTGTTTGGCCAACTTGATCTATTTATCTTGCAATGGGAAGAGGTGCTTTGTAGTGAGTTCGATCTTACGGTGCTTGATCCCAGTGACAGAAGGGGAACCGACACATATGTATCGTTGCTACTAAGGATAAAATGATGGGGTCTATCTCTACATAGATAGATCTTGTCTACATCATGTCATCGTTCTTATTGCATTACTCCGTTTCTCCATGAACTTAATACACTAGAGATAACATAGGGTCCTTCCGAATGTGGTACTCCCTCGGGCTATCGATGGCTCCTCCCCACCTCCCACCACCGTAACCCTAGCCGCCACCCCCGTCTCCGGCGATCTCCACATCTAGCCGGGGAAAGCCACCTCCCACCCACTCATTCTCTCCGGCGTCTTGGCCTCCACCCTTGGGTGGCCAACTTGATGGCGGTCCACGCGTCCATCACCTTGGGTTTGGATTTTTCTTCGGGCATGGGCATGTCTCAGGAGATCTGGCGCACCATGCATCGTACGGTGCACCCCTCTGATGATTCGGGCCACTTCACCATGGTGGTATCATTCGCAAGGCATAGCTTTCGTCTGACTGAGGATAATGTTGTGCTTGCGCTTGAGGCGGCAATTGGAGGATATTGTTCATCTTTGAAGGTATCATGTCTACGTGATCGTGTCTTCTCATTTAATGTTTCATGCAAAGCAGTGGGTTTTTTCGTATTGAATCAACGGAACTACGTTTGCCCTCAGTTTAAATGCTATTTCCACCTCTGGGGTTTTGGGGTCCGGATTGGGTTAAAGAGTTTGCATCTTGGCAAAAAGAATGTCATGAAGAATGGACCTTAGTTAGTCCATCCAAGAGTAGAGCTCGTTTGGGAATGGCCACTATGATGCATGCACCTGCTAAATCCTCTTTGCGCTCTAAGGATGCTTCTCATCCTCACAAGATTTTGCGTTTTGCTACGTTTCTCAATTATGATGCATGTCGTGGTTATCGTAACAATGCTACACCTGAGGACATTTCCATAGTTCAGCAAGATGCTGGTTATACCCTTGACCCGCAAGAGTTATTAGGTGCAAATCCTGTGGTTAATGAGATTGATGTTAGCTCGCCGGCGGCGGCCTTGTTGCCGGAGGCATCTCCGGCCATACGGTTTGGGTCTGTCTCACTGGAGATACGCTTTCCATGGGATACTTCCAATCATGATCGGGCCGGTGTGAGCCTTTCCCCGGATATCTCTCCCGTTACGGTTTGTTTGGAAGGAACGTCCCAAAATCCGTTAATTCTATCGGATGATGATACTGAGTCTGAGGATGATGGGCTGTCTACGCCACCTGCCTCTATGGTTGGGCCTGGGCTTGTAACGGATGCACCTACGTCACCTACCAGGTCACCTCTGGAGGTGGTTCGTGATTTACAGGGCCTGGATGAACTTGTTGAAGAACTTGCAGCACAAGTTTGGGACTGCTCATGTTGCTTGGGTATGGGTCATAGTTTGGATAAGTGCAAGAACGACACACGTTGTCGCAGGTCTTTCCGGCTCGGTCACGTTAAAAAAGGGTGTACACGGTCACCACCCGAATTAAAAGTTTGGGTTCCCAAGGGTCGAACCCCAACTACCGACCTCGAGTCTCGCGCCATCAAGCAAACCCCTCCCGATGCTTCAAGCTCCCAAACAGTGCAAAGATCCTCTGCCGCACCCAAGGATTCCCCTCCTCTGCAGACAGCCGATTCCTCATCGTCATCGCCGCCCCCCGCTCGACCTCCACACCCGGCCATGGCCAACTATGAGCTTGATCCGCGGCGTTTTCTCCCGGCTGGTCATGACATCATCGACGCTGGCCCGCATCGGGTGCCTCGCACTTACTACACCCCAGCAAGAACCCCACCCCGACGCCATGAATCCTACATGGTTGGGATTGTCGAGCCAATCCTGCCGCCTGAAGATGTGCCTCATCTTCGTCAGCAAGTCCGTGATTTCATCCTCGACGAGCTTCAGCTTCCGGTACTGTCCACTCAAACCTGGTTTCAAGGTGTTGGTCTCTATCAGATGCAAGATCTAGTAGTGCGTAGTGCTCTCGTCAATCATCCGCCATGGCTGCTTGGTCTCAATCAGCATGGCGACGAAATCTTTCTGCGGTTTATCAATCATGATGATGGAGTAGGTCATAGGGCCCTGCAAGGTCATCGCACTGGTTGGCTTATGTTCATTGGAGTTCCACTTGATTACCGCAATACAGAGAATTTGGCAGAAATAGTTGGCACTTTTGGGCAATTTCATTACTGGAACGAAGAGGATGATCGTTTGGTTCGTTATGTGGTTTACGCTTCCTTCCCTGACAATGTTTTAGTGCCAAGAGATGTGGTTTTTCGACAGTTTGCAACTATCGGAGGTGCTATTGTGTCCTGGACAGCCTCATGCAGCATTTTGACAGCGGCATTTGCAGAATAGTTGCCCCAGGATGAGGATGTAATGCCTTTTGACGGCAATCCCCACCCCATGCCAGGTGAATTGCAACCTGTTGAGCAGTTCTGGGTTCTTCCACCATACCCTGCACTTGGGTGGAATGATGTTCCTCAGCCAATTGAGCCCGATGAGCCACAGCGGCCCCCGCAGGACCATGGGGAGGGCTGGGGTCAACCTGCACATGACCAGCATGATGAACACGACCAAGTCCAGCAGCAGATTCCACAAGATCAGAACTCTATGGTTTTAAACCCCTCCCTGGGCTCCAATGACTCCTCTCAGCAAAACCCTACAGTTGATGGGCCCGTTTTGGGCCCTGAGGATGAGCCCATCTTTGGGCCTCCAGCACAGCCACTGGCACATGTTGTGGAAGACCTCAATGAACTTCTAGCCCAGCCTATTCTTGGGCCCATTCAGCCACCCGAGCAGCCAGATCAGCTTGTATTGTCGCAGCCTTAGTTGGTGGATGTGCAGCCCCCCCAGCCTCAGGAATTTGTTCAGGAGCAGTAGGTTCAGCCTCTCAGTGAGCATGAGATTCAGGCAGATTTGCCACTACAGTTTGAGGATGATCAACATATTGTGGGGCCACAGGAGGAAAACCAGCTTGCTATTATTCCATACCAGCCTCCTCTTCAGCCCCCACTCTTTGTAGGAGATGCCTGCATAATGTTAGGACCTGTCTGCCACCGGATATGATTTGGCAGAGATCTTTTGTCTCTCTTATGCCCACCTTTCTAACAGCCACCATCCCTCAACAGTTGCAGTTTGGTTTAGAGGACATCCAATCTCCTCTCAAGAGATCTTGGTCACAGGCTTTTGAGAGTTTGGGGCTCTTTCAGTGGCCCAAGATGCAGCAGACAGGCACTCACTTGGCTTTGCCACCTCCTCCTAAACCTGTTGCTCGTAAGTTATCTTTTGAGGAGGTGGTTTCTGACAATCATGGCTCTCTCCAGCCTCCAGTCCCTGCCAGCATGAGCTTCACTTCTTCTGGCCAACAAAAGAAGAAACAGAGAAAAATTGTAACTCCACGGCCAGATTTCTCGGATCGCCGGATGACCAGGAGTGCTGCCAAGCTCCAGGGTTTCAAACCATCTTCGGCCATACCCATGAAGCCCAAACCTCTGCGTCAACCGAGAGCCAAGAAGCCAAGAATTGAACCTGTCAATGAAGCGCCACAAGATGCAGCATCTGATGCTCCTCCTCCAACCCCAATATCTGTCATGCAAGCACTTGGAGCTTCCCTAGGAATTTCTAAGGATAAGCTATCGGTGGAGCAACTTATGGCTGCTCACAAGTCCTCTTCAGCGCCACCAGTTCCTGATGTTGAGTGATACCTTTTGCTCCATTATAGGGAGGCAGGTCCCTTGTACTGCCAAGACTATGCTTTTGCATGTTTTTCTTCAGACTTCTATTCTGCCACCGGGTGATACTTTTGGTCTGATGCACTATGTTATGGTTGCTGGTTATTATCTTTCACAATGCTATTATGTAGTATTGTGTGTGCGCTTTCTTATTATTAAGTTTACCAATGAATGCACACCATAACAAGGATTGGAAGGTCCTGTGTTGGAATGTTAGGGGCTTAAATTCTGACATTCGTCAGAGGACTGTTAGAGCAAAAATTGAAGAGAGTCAGTGCTCTGTCATCTGTTTGCAAGAAACTAAATGTGACTATTTTGATCAACGCTCCATTAGGAAATTCTTCCCTAAATGTTTTGATAACTTTCATACTCCCCTTCTGTGGGAGCTTCTGGTGGGATTTTGGTTCTATGGTGCTCATCTGCACTTATGGGTACTCTGGTTGAGGTTCAGAGTTTTGGTATCGTAATTAACTTTTCATCAGTTCATAACAATCAAAAGTGGACTCTGGTTAATGTCTATGGACCTTGCCAAGGCCAACTAAGAGATAATTTTGTCCATTGGTTATATCACATCAACATACCCCAGGATGAACTATGGTTATTTCTTGGCGATTTCAATTTCATAAGATCTGTTGAAAACAGAAACCAACCCGGAGGAGATGTCAATGACATGTTCATATTCAATGAAATAATTGGCCACTTGGGTTTACTTGAATTACCTCTGAAAGGGCGGCAGTATACCTGGTCAAACATGCAGGAGAATCCACTGCTTGAGCAGCTTGATTGGTTTTTTACCACAGTAAATTGGACCACGGAGTTCCCTAACACTATGGTTTATCCTTTGGCAAAAACTAGCTCTGATCATGTGCCCTGTGTGGTTTCTATTTCAACTTCTATCCCCAAAGCCAACGTGTTTCGTTTTGAAAACTATTGGGTTGTTATGCCAGGATTTTTTGATTGTGTTCAGCAGTCATGGTCTGCTCCTACTAACAAGAAGAATGCAGCTGTAGTTTTGACAGACAAATTCAAACATTTGAGGTATGATCTTAAAAGATGGCACACTGGACTCTCCAGGTTAAAATTGTTAATGCAAGCTTGCAATGCTGTTATTCTGGCCTTTGACAATTTGGAAGATCAGAGACCCTTGACCAGGCCTGAGTTTAACTTCAGAAAATTAGTTAAGCTTCATCTTGAGGACCTGCTTCATTTGCAATATATTTATTGGAAGCAAAGATGTACAATGAGATGGATTAAAGTGGGAGAGGAAAATTCTAAAAAAATTCAAGCTATGGCAACAGAAAGGTTTAGAAAAAATTCAATCTCCAGCCTAGTGACTGAGGATGGTTTGACTGTGTCTACACATAGTGAAATGGCTGGATTACTGTGGGGCTCTTACAGAGACAGAATGGGAATTGCTCAAGGAATTGATATGCAGTTTGATCTGGGAGAACTCATTCAGCCCGTACCAGGTCTAGAGGATTTATCTGGGCCTTTTACTGAGGAGGAAATTAATGAAGTACTGAAAGGACTCCCTTTGGACAGAGCCCCTGGTCCTGATGGCTTTACTGGAATGTTTGTCAAGAGGTGCTGGCACATTATAAAAGAGGACTTTTACAAGCTCTTCTCTGACTTTTTTCATGGCAAGTTATCTTTGCAGAGTATTAATGGTTCTTTGGTTACTCTAATCCCAAAAGTCCTATCACCAGAAGGGCCAAATGATTTCAGACCAATTTCCCTAACAAACACCTGTCTAAAGTTTTTAACTAAACTTTTAGCTAACAGGCTGCAAAAGGTTATCCTCACATGTATCCATAAGAACCAGTATGGCTTCCTCAAGTCTAGATCAATCCAGGACTGCATTGCTTGGAGCCTGGAATACATACATCAATGCCACCAATCCAAGAGGCCAATCTTGATACTCAAGTTGGATTTTGCAAAGGCTTTTGACACTGTTGAACATGATCTTATTTTGTTGATGTTAAAGCACAAAGGTTTTGATGACAAATGGATATCTTGGGTTAAGGAACTTTTGTCATCTGGATCATCTTCTATCATGCTTAATGGAGGGCCAGGTAAATAGTTCAATTGCAAGAGAGGGGTTAGGCAGGGAGATCCACTTTCACCTTTGCTCTTTGTCATTGCTGCTGATTTATTATAAACTATGGTAAATAAAATGCTCCATGATGGACTGCTAACCCTACCCATCCCATCCAATGACACTGAATTTCCAATTGTCCAATATGCTGATGATACTTTGCTCATTGTGCAAGCTGATGAGACTCAACTGCTGGCTCTCAAGGATATGTTGGTTGCTTTCCATAAATCTACTGGCTTGAAAGTGAACTTCCACAAATCATGTATTTGATGACCCACAAGTATAGGGGATCTATCGTAGTCCTTTCGATAAGTAAGAGTGTCAAACCCAACGAGGAGCAGAAGGAAATGATAAGCGGTTTTCAGCAAGGTATTCTCTGCAAGCACTGAAATTATCGGTAACAGATAGTTTTGTGATAAGGTAATTTGTAACGGGTAACAAGTAACAAGCATAAATAAAGTGCAGCAAGATGGCCCAATCCTTTTTGTAGCAAAGGACAAGCCTGGACAATTTCTTATATGAAGGAAAACGCTCCCGAGGACACATGGGAATTATCGTCAAGCTAGTTTTCATCACGTTCATATGATTCGCGTTCGGTACTTTGATAATTTGATATGTGGGTGGACCGGTGCTTGGGTGCTGTCCTTACTTGGACAAGCATCCCACTTATGATTAACTCCTACTGCAAGCATCCGCAACTACAAAAGAAGTATTAAGGTAAACCTAACCATAGCATGAAACATATGGATCCAAATCAGCCCCTTACGAAGCAACGCATAAACTAGGGTTTAAGCTTCTGTCACTCTAGCAACCCATCATCTACTTATTACTTCCCAATGCCTTCCCCTAGGCCCAAACAATGGTGAAGTGTCATGTAGTCGACGTTAACATGACACCACTAGAGGAGAGACAACATACATCTCATCAAAATATTGAACGAATACCAAATTCACATGACTACTAATAGCAAGACTTCTCCCATGTCCTCAGGAACAAACGTAACTACTCACAAATCATATTCATGTTCATAATCAGAGGGGTATTAATATGCATAATGGATCTGAACATATGATCTTCCACCAAATAAACCAACTAGCATCAACTACAAGGAGTAATCAACACTATTAGCAACCTACAGGTACCAATCTGAGGCCTTGGGGCAAAGATTGGATACAAGAGATGAACTAGGGTTTGAGAGGAGATGGTGCTGGTGAAGATGTTGATGAAGATTGACCCCCTCCCGATGAGAGGATCGTTGGTGATGACGATGGCGATGATTCCCCCCTCCCGGAGGGAAGTTTCCCCGGCAGAACAGCTCTGCCAGAGCCCTAGATTGGTTCCGCCTCGTGGCGGCGGAGTTTCTTCCCGAAAGCTTGCTTATGATTTTTTTTCTCGGACGGAAGACTTCATATAGCAGAAGATGGGCATCGGAGGGCCACCAGGGGCCCACGAGGCAGGGGGCGCGCCCAGGGGGGTAGGACGCGCCCCCCACCCTCGTGGCCAGGGTGTGGGCCCCCTCTGGTATTTTCTTCGCTCAGTATTTTTTATTATTTCCAGAAATGACTTCCGTGGAGTTTCAGGACTTTTGGAGTTGTGCAGAATAGGTCTCTAATATTTGCTCCTTTTCCATCCCAGAATTCCAGCTGCCGGCATTCTCCCTCTTTATGTAAACCTAGTAAAATAAGAGAGAATAGGCATAAGTATTGTGACATAATGTGTAATAACAGCCCATAATGCAATAAATATCGATATAAAAGCATGATGCAAAATGGACGTATCAACTCCCCCAAGCTTAGACCTCGCTTGTCCTCAAGTGGAAGCCGATAACGATAAATATGTCCACATGTTTAGAGATAGAGGTGTCGGTAAAATAAAATACGGACATGAGGGCATCATGATCATTCTTATAACAGCAACATATATATATTGTCATATGATTTCTTAGGCTCAAGTAATAATCTATTCACAATGTCAAGTATGAATCAGAAACTTCATTGAGAACCAGCAAACTATAATCTCAGTCATTGAAGCAATTGCAATTTATCATAACATCGGAAAGAGTATATGTAAGAGCTTTTCGGCAAGTCCACATACGCAACTATCATTTAGTCTTTCACAATTGCTAACGCTCACGCAATACTTGTGGTTACGGAGTTTTAATCGGACACAGAGAAAGATAGGGGCTTATAGTTTCGCCTCCCAACCTTTTACCTCAAGGGTAATTGCAACAATAATAGTTCATGCTAACTTACATCCAATTGGATATATATATATCAGGATCTTTCCAACACAAGGTGATTGCCAAAGGATAAAAATGTAAAATGGAAAGGTGAAGATCACCATGACTCTTGCATAAGGGTAAGAGATAAAAGTAAAAGATAAGCCCTTCGCAGAGGGAAGCAGAGGTTGTCATGCGCTTTCATGGTTGGATGCACGGGGGGGGGGGGGGGGGGGGGGGGGGGGGGGGGGGGGGGGGGGGGGGGGGGGGGGGGGGGGGGGGGGGGGGGGGGGGGGGGGGGGGGGGGGGGGGGGGGGGGGGGGGGGGGGGGGGGGGGGGGGGGGGGGGGGGGGGGGGGGGGGGGGGGGGGGGGGGGGGGGGGGGGGGGGGGGGGGGGGGGGGGGGGGGGGGGGGGGGGGGGGGGGGGGGGGGGGGGGGGGGGGGGGGGGGGGGGGGGGGGGGGGGGGGGGGGGGGGGGGGGGGGGGGGGGGGGGGGGGGGGGGGGGGGGGGGGGGGGGGGGGGGGGGGGGGGGGGGGGGGGGGGGGGGGGGGGGGGGGGGGGGGGGGGGGGGGGGGGGGGGGGGGGGGGGGGGGGGGGGGGGGGGGGGGGGGGGGGGGGGGGGGGGGGGGGGGGGGGGGGGGGGGGGGGGGGGGGGGGGGGGGGGGGGGGGGGGGGGGGGGGGGGGGGGGGGGGGGGGGGGGGGGGGGGGGGGGGGGGGGGGGGGGGGGGGGGGGGGGGGGGGGGGGGGGGGGGGGGGGGGGGGGGGGGGGGGGGGGGGGGGGGGGGGGGGGGGGGGGGGGGGGGGGGGGGGGGGGGGGGGGGGGGGGGGGGGGGGGGGGGGGGGGGGGGGGGGGGGGGGGGGGGGGGGGGGGGGGGGGGGGGGGGGGGGGGGGGGGGGGGGGGGGGGGGGGGGGGGGGGGGGGGGGGGGGGGGGGGGGGGGGGGGGGGGGGGGGGGGGGGGGGGGGGGGGGGGGGGGGGGGGGGGGGGGGGGGGGGGGGGGGGGGGGGGGGGGGGGGGGGGGGGGGGGGGGGGGGGGGGGGGGGGGGGGGGGGGGGGGGGGGGGGGGGGGGGGGGGGGGGGGGGGGGGGGGGGGGGGGGGGGGGGGGGGGGGGGGGGGGGGGGGGGGGGGGGGGGGGGGGGGGGGGGGGGGGGGGGGGGGGGGGGGGGGGGGGGGGGGGGGGGGGGGGGGGGGGGGGGGGGGGGGGGGGGGGGGGGGGGGGGGGGGGGGGGGGGGGGGGGGGGGGGGGGGGGGGGGGGGGGGGGGGGGGGGGGGGGGGGGGGGGGGGGGGGGGGGGGGGGGGGGGGGGGGGGGGGGGGGGGGGGGGGGGGGGGGGGGGGGGGGGGGGGGGGGGGGGGGGGGGGGGGGGGGGGGGGGGGGGGGGGGGGGGGGGGGGGGGGGGGGGGGGGGGGGGGGGGGGGGGGGGGGGGGGGGGGGGGGGGGGGGGGGGGGGGGGGGGGGGGGGGGGGGGGGGGGGGGGGGGGGGGGGGGGGGGGGGGGGGGGGGGGGGGGGGGGGGGGGGGGGGGGGGGGGGGGGGGGGGGGGGGGGGGGGGGGGGGGGGGGGGGGGGGGGGGGGGGGGGGGGGGGGGGGGGGGGGGGGGGGGGGGGGGGGGGGGGGGGGGGGGGGGGGGGGGGGGGGGGGGGGGGGGGGGGGGGGGGGGGGGGGGGGGGGGGGGGGGGGGGGGGGGGGGGGGGGGGGGGGGGGGGGGGGGGGGGGGGGGGGGGGGGGGGGGGGGGGGGGGGGGGGGGGGGGGGGGGGGGGGGGGGGGGGGGGGGGGGGGGGGGGGGGGGGGGGGGGGGGGGGGGGGGGGGGGGGGGGGGGGGGGGGGGGGGGGGGGGGGGGGGGGGGGGGGGGGGGGGGGGGGGGGGGGGGGGGGGGGGGGGGGGGGGGGGGGGGGGGGGGGGGGGGGGGTTCATGGTGCTTTTCGTAAAATGCTTGCTAAGTATGATGTTAATCATAGAATTGCATCTCCTTATCACCCACAGTCAAGTGGTCAAGTGGAATTGAGCAATAGAGAGCTCAAATTAATTTTGCAAAAGACTATTAATAGATCTAGAAAGAATTGGTCCAAGAAACTTGATGATGCATTATGGTCCTATAGAACTGCATATAAAAATCCTATGGGTATGTCTCCGTATAAAATGGTTTATGGAAAAGCATGTCACTTACCTCTTGAACTAGAACATAAGGCATATTGGGCTATTAAAGAGCTCAATTATGATTTCAAACTTGCCGGTGAGAAGAGGTTATTCGACATTAGCTCACTTGATGAATGGAGAACCCAAGCCTATGAGAATGCCAAGTTGTTTAAAGAAAAAGTTAAAAGATGTCATGACAAAAGGATACAAAAGCGCGAGTTTAATGTAGGAGATTATGTGTTGCTATACAACTCTCGTTTAAGATTTTTTGCAGGAAAACTTCTCTCTAAATGGGAAGGTCCTTACGTTATCGAGGAGGTCTATCGTTCCGGTGCCATAAAAATCAACAACTTCGAAGGCACAAATCCGAAGGTGGTGAACGGTCAAAGGATCAAACATTATATCTCAGGTAGTCCCATAAATGTTGAAACCAATATTATTGAAACCGTAACCCCGGAGGAATACATAAGAGACACTTTCCAGAACGTTTCAGACTCCGAAAAGGAATAGGTATGTGGTACGGTAAGTAAACCGACTCCAAAACAGTTCTAATGGCAATTTTTCTCCGTTTTGGAATATTTAGAAAAATAGGAAAATAAGAAGCAGTCCGGGAAGGACACGAGGCTTCCACGAGGGTGGTAGGCGCGCCCTACCCCCCTGGGCACGCCCCCTGCCTCGTGGGCACCTCGTGCGCTCTCCGGACTCCGTTTTCTTGCACGATACTTCTTTTGGTCGGTAAAAATTCATTATATAATCTCCCGAAGGTTTTGACTCTCGTATCACACAAATATCCTCTGTTTTTGTTTCGAGCTGTTTCTGCCGCAGATTAGAGCAAGATGTCTTCTCAAGAGTCGGTCGGGGAGAGTCGGGTGTCTCATCCGACACCGGGACCAGGAACAAACAGCGATGCTGACCACTTTGGGCCAGCAACGGAGGAAGAGATGGAGGCCGATTTGAAAATGATAGATGCCATGGAGGAGGATCAAGAAGTCACTTCTCGCTTCCAGGCCGGATTCACGATGGGGGAACTACAGAGCTTGGCTATTCCAAACTCGGTTATCCCTTCCAATGTTAGATTTCTTTCTTATGAAAATATGAAGAAGAGTGTCACTTGTTCTCCCGCAGCTATGCAACACCCTTGGGTGCAAGGAGCTTTAACCATCACGGGTAAGCTCCGTAAGGAAATAATGGATCTTAAGCGGCAAGTTAACAAGCTCGAGGAGGAGAATCGTATCCTGAGGGGTATCATAGCCAAGAATATCACATCACCACCCCCGAAGAAAGAGATATAATCACAAGGGTATGGGCACTCCCCTTGGCGACTGCCAAGCTTGGGGGAGGTGCACCAGTATCATATCACCATCACACTCCTATCTTTACCGTTTTTCTTAGTTCGATCCTTTTGGTAATGTCTTGATCTAGTAGAATAAAGTTTTAGTATGATTTAGTTTTGAGTTTTGCCTTATGATCCCTCTATGTTATCGAGTCTGTAAGCTATATATAATAAAGATTAGTGTTGAGTCAAGGGCTTGATTATCTTGCTATGATCTTGAGGGAATAAAAGAAAAAGATAGAATAAGAAGAAATAAAGAGATCATATTGATCTTATGGAGAGTAATGACTTCACATATAAAGAGTATGATGATTAAAAATTGTTGAGAGTTGACAAACATAGTTTTGGTCATCGTTGCAATTAATAGGAAGTAATAAAGAAAGAGAGGTCTCACATATAAATATACTATCTTGGACACCTTTTATGATTGTGAGCACTCATTAAATATGACATGCTAAAGAGTTGATGTTGGACAGGGAAGACAACGTAATGGGTTATGTTTTCTTACATCTGAAATAAAGTATATTGTGGGGGGGGGGGGGGGGGGGGGGGGGGGGGGGGGGGGGGGGGGGGGGGGGGGGGGGGGGGGGGGGGGGGGGGGGGGGGGGGGGGGGGGGGGGGGGGGGGGGGGGGGGGGGGGGGGGGGGGGGGGGGGGGGGGGGGGGGGGGGGGGGGGGGGGGGGGGGGGGGGGGGGGGGGGGGGGGGGGGGGGGGGGGGGGGGGGGGGGGGGGGGGGGGGGGGGGGGGGGGGGGGGGGGGGGGGGGGGGGGGGGGGGGGGGGGGGGGGGGGGGGGGGGGGGGGGGGGGGGGGGGGGGGGGGGGGGGGGGGGGGGGGGGGGGGGGGGGGGGGGGGGGGGGGGGGGGGGGGGGGGGGGGGGGGGGGGGGGGGGGGGGGGGGGGGGGGGGGGGGGGGGGGGGGGGGGGGGGGGGGGGGGGGGGGGGGGGGGGGGGGGGGGGGGGGGGGGGGGGGGGGGGGGGGGGGGGGGGGGGGGGGGGGGGGGGGGGGGGGGGGGGGGGGGGGGGGGGGGGGGGGGGGGGGGGGGGGGGGGGGGGGGGGGGGGGGGGGGGGGGGGGGGGGGGGGGGGGGGGGGGGGGGGGGGGGGGGGGGGGGGGGGGGGGGGGGGGGGGGGGGGGGGGGGGGGGGGGGGGGGGGGGGGGGGGGGGGGGGGGGGGGGGGGGGGGGGGGGGGGGGGGGGGGGGGGGGGGGGGGGGGGGGGGGGGGGGGGGGGGGGGGGGGGGGGGGGGGGGGGGGGGGGGGGGGGGGGGGGGGGGGGGGGGGGGGGGGGGGGGGGGGGGGGGGGGGGGGGGGGGGGGGGGGGGGGGGGGGGGGGGGGGGGGGGGGGGGGGGGGGGGGGGGGGGGGGGGGGGGGGGGGGGGGGGGGGGGGGGGGGGGGGGGGGGGGGGGGGGGGGGGGGGGGGGGGGGGGGGGGGGGGGGGGGGGGGGGGGGGGGGGGGGGGGGGGGGGGGGGGGGGGGGGGGGGGGGGGGGGGGGGGGGGGGGGGGGGGGGGGGGGGGGGGGGGGGGGGGGGGGGGGGGGGGGGGGGGGGGGGGGGGGGGGGGGGGGGGGGGGGGGGGGGGGGGGGGGGGGGGGGGGGGGGGGGGGGGGGGGGGGGGGGGGGGGGGGGGGGGGGGGGGGGGGGGGGGGGGGGGGGGGGGGGGGGGGGGGGGGGGGGGGGGGGGGGGGGGGGGGGGGGGGGGGGGGGGGGGGGGGGGGGGGGGGGGGGGGGGGGGGGGGGGGGGGGGGGGGGGGGGGGGGGGGGGGGGGGGGGGGGGGGGGGGGGGGGGGGGGGGGGGGGGGGGGGGGGGGGGGGGGGGGGGGGGGGGGGGGGGGGGGGGGGGGGGGGGGGGGGGGGGGGGGGGGGGGGGGGGGGGGGGGGGGGGGGGGGGGGGGGGGGGGGGGGGGGGGGGGGGGGGGGGGGGGGGGGGGGGGGGGGGGGGGGGGGGGGGGGGGGGGGGGGGGGGGGGGGGGGGGGGGGGGGGGGGGGGGGGGGGGGGGGGGGGGGGGGGGGGGGGGGGGGGGGGGGGGGGGGGGGGGGGGGGGGGGGGGGGGGGGGGGGGGGGGGGGGGGGGGGGGGGGGGGGGGGGGGGGGGGGGGGGGGGGGGGGGGGGGGGGGGGGGGGGGGGGGGGGGGGGGGGGGGGGGGGGGGGGGGGGGGGGGGGGGGGGGGGGGGGGGGGGGGGGGGGGGGGGGGGGGGGGGGGGGGGGGGGGGGGGGGGGGGGGGGGGGGGGGGGGGGGGGGGGGGGGGGGGGGGGGGGGGGGGGGGGGGGGGGGGGGGGGGGGGGGGGGGGGGGGGGGGGGGGGGGGGGGGGGGGGGGGGGGGGGGGGGGGGGGGGGGGGGGGGGGGGGGGGGGGGGGGGGGGGGGGGGGGGGGGGGGGGGGGGGGGGGGGGGGGGGGGGGGGGGGGGGGGGGGGGGGGGGGGGGGGGGGGGGGGGGGGGGGGGGGGGGGGGGGGGGGGGGGGGGGGGGGGGGGGGGGGGGGGGGGGGGGGGGGGGGGGGGGGGGGGGGGGGGGGGGGGGGGGGGGGGGGGGGGGGGGGGGGGGGGGGGGGGGGGGGGGGGGGGGGGGGGGGGGGGGGGGGGGGGGGGGGGGGGGGGGGGGGGGGGGGGGGGGGGGGGGGGGGGGGGGGGGGGGGGGGGGGGGGGGGGGGGGGGGGGGGGGGGGGGGGGGGGGGGGGGGGGGGGGGGGGGGGGGGGGGGGGGGGGGGGGGGGGGGGGGGGGGGGGGGGGGGGGGGGGGGGGGGGGGGGGGGGGGGGGGGGGGGGGGGGGGGGGGGGGGGGGGGGGGGGGGGGGGGGGGGGGGGGGGGGGGGGGGGGGGGGGGGGGGGGGGGGGGGGGGGGGGGGGGGGGGGGGGGGGGGGGGGGGGGGGGGGGGGGGGGGGGGGGGGGGGGGGGGGGGGGGGGGGGGGGGGGGGGGGGGGGGGGGGGGGGGGGGGGGGGGGGGGGGGGGGGGGGGGGGGGGGGGGGGGGGGGGGGGGGGGGGGGGGGGGGGGGGGGGGGGGGGGGGGGGGGGGGGGGGGGGGGGGGGGGGGGGGGGGGGGGGGGGGGGGGGGGGGGGGGGGGGGGGGGGGGGGGGGGGGGGGGGGGGGGGGGGGGGGGGGGGGGGGGGGGGGGGGGGGGGGGGGGGGGGGGGGGGGGGGGGGGGGGGGGGGGGGGGGGGGGGGGGGGGGGGGGGGGGGGGGGGGGGGGGGGGGGGGGGGGGGGGGGGGGGGGGGGGGGGGGGGGGGGGGGGGGGGGGGGGGGGGGGGGGGGGGGGGGGGGGGGGGGGGGGGGGGGGGGGGGGGGGGGGGGGGGGGGGGGGGGGGGGGGGGGGGGGGGGGGGGGGGGGGGGGGGGGGGGGGGGGGGGGGGGGGGGGGGGGGGGGGGGGGGGGGGGGGGGGGGGGGGGGGGGGGGGGGGGGGGGGGGGGGGGGGGGGGGGGGGGGGGGGGGGGGGGGGGGGGGGGGGGGGGGGGGGGGGGGGGGGGGGGGGGGGGGGGGGGGGGGGGGGGGGGGGGGGGGGGGGGGGGGGGGGGGGGGGGGGGGGGGGGGGGGGGGGGGGGGGGGGGGGGGGGGGGGGGGGGGGGGGGGGGGGGGGGGGGGGGGGGGGGGGGGGGGGGGGGGGGGGGGGGGGGGGGGGGGGGGGGGGGGGGGGGGGGGGGGGGGGGGGGGGGGGGGGGGGGGGGGGGGGGGGGGGGGGGGGGGGGGGGGGGGGGGGGGGGGGGGGGGGGGGGGGGGGGGGGGGGGGGGGGGGGGGGGGGGGGGGGGGGGGGGGGGGGGGGGGGGGGGGGGGGGGGGGGGGGGGGGGGGGGGGGGGGGGGGGGGGGGGGGGGGGGGGGGGGGGGGGGGGGGGGGGGGGGGGGGGGGGGGGGGGGGGGGGGGGGGGGGGGGGGGGGGGGGGGGGGGGGGGGGGGGGGGGGGGGGGGGGGGGGGGGGGGGGGGGGGGGGGGGGGGGGGGGGGGGGGGGGGGGGGGGGGGGGGGGGGGGGGGGGGGGGGGGGGGGGGGGGGGGGGGGGGGGGGGGGGGGGGGGGGGGGGGGGGGGGGGGGGGGGGGGGGGGGGGGGGGGGGGGGGGGGGGGGGGGGGGGGGGGGGGGGGGGGGGGGGGGGGGGGGGGGGGGGGGGGGGGGGGGGGGGGGGGGGGGGGGGGGGGGGGGGGGGGGGGGGGGGGGGGGGGGGGGGGGGGGGGGGGGGGGGGGGGGGGGGGGGGGGGGGGGGGGGGGGGGGGGGGGGGGGGGGGGGGGGGGGGGGGGGGGGGGGGGGGGGGGGGGGGGGGGGGGGGGGGGTTGATGGAGTCGTACTCGTCGTGATCCAAATCACCGATGACCGAGCGCTGAACGGACGGCACCTCCGCGGGTCGGTCCGGGCCGCTTCATCCCACGATGCCGCCGAATCAAGATAAGACTAGTAACGTCAAGTAAATTGACAAAATCAACGCCCACAACAACTTGTGTTCTACTCGTGCATAGAAACTATGCATAGACCTAGCTCATGATGCCACTGTTGGGGATCGTAGCAGAATTTTAAAATTTTCTACGCATCACCAAGATCAATCTATGAAGTCATCTAGCAACGAGTGAGAGAGGAGTGCATCTACATACCCTTGTAGATCGCGAGCGGAAGCGTTCAAGAGAACGGGGTTGATGGAGTCGTACTCGTCGTGATCCAAATCACCGATGACCGAGCGCTGAACGGACGGCACCTCCGCGTTCAACACACGTACGGAGCGGAGACATCTCCTCCTTCTTGAACCAGCAAGGGAGGAGGAGAGGTTGATGGAGATCCAACAGCACGACGGTGTGGTGGTGGAAGCTGCGGGATTTCAGCAGGGCTTCGCAAAGCGCTACTGGAGGAGGAAGAGGTGTCACGGGAGGGAGAGGGAGGCACCAGGGGCTAGGGTGCTGCTGCCCTCCCTCCCCTCCACTATATATAGGGGCTAGGGGGGGCGCCGGCCCCTCTAGATCCCATCTAGATGGGGGGCGGCGGCCAAGGGGGTGGCTTGGCCCCCAAGCCAGGTGGAGGCGCCCCCACCCCCTAGGGTTCCCAACCCTAGGCGCACGGGGAGGCCCAAGGGGGGCGCACCAGCCCACCAAGGGCTGGTTCCCTTCTCACTTCAGCCCATGGGGCCCTCCGGGATAGGTGGCCGGGGGGGGGGGGGGGGGGGGGGGGGGGGGGGGGGGGGGGGGGGGGGGGGGGGGGGGGGGGGGGGGGGGGGGGGGGGGGGGGGGGGGGGGGGGGGGGGGGGGGGGGGGGGGGGGGGGGGGGGGGGGGGGGGGGGGGGGGGGGGGGGGGGGGGGGGGGGGGGGGGGGGGGGGGGGGGGGGGGGGGGGGGGGGGGGGGGGGGGGGGGGGGGGGGGGGGGGGGGGGGGGGGGGGGGGGGATGCAGACATGACCGAGACGACTCTCCGGTCAATAACCAACAGCGGGATCTGTATACCCATGTTGGCTCCCACATGTTCCTCGATGATCTCATCGGATGAACCACGATGTCGAGGATTCAATCAATCCCGTATACAATTCCCTTTGTCAATCGGTACGTTACTTGCCCGAGATTCGATCGTCGGTATCCCAATACCTCGTTCAGTCTCGTTACCGGCAAGTCACTTTACTCGTACCGTAATGCATGATCCCGTGACCAACCACTTGGTCACTTTGAGCTCATTATGATGATGCATTACCGAGTGGGCCCAGAGATACCTCTCCGTCATACGGAGTGACAAATCCCAGTCTCGATCTGTGTCAACCCAACAGACACTTTCAAAGATACCTGTAGTGTACCTTTATAGTCACCCAGTTACGTTGTGACGTTTGGTACACCCAAAGCACTCCTACGGCATCCGGGAATTACACGATCTCATGGTCTAAGGAAATGATACTTGACATTGGAAAAGCTCTAGCAAACGAACTACACGATCTTTGTGCTATGCTTAGGATTGGGTCTTGTCCATCACATCATTCTCCTAATGATGTGATCCCGTTACCAATGACATCCAATGTCCATAGTCAGGAAACCATGACTATCTGTTGATCAACGAGCTAGTCAACTAGAGGCTTACTAGGGACAAGTTCGTGTTCTACTCGTGCATAGAAAGTACGCATAGGCCTAGCTCATGATGCCACTGTTGGGGATCGTAGCAGAAATTTAAAATTTTCTACGCATCACCAAGATCCATCTATGGAGTTTACTAGCAACGAGAAGGAAGGAGTGCATCTACATACCCTTGTAGATCGCGAGCGGAAGCGTTCAAGTGAACGGGGTTGATGGAGTCGTACTCGTCGTGATCCAAATCACCGATGACCGAGCGCCGAACGGACGGCACCTCCGCGTTCAACACACGTACAGTTGGGGAAGACGTCTCCTCCTTCTTGATCCAGCAAGGGGGAAGGAGAGGTTGATGGAGATCTAGCAGCACGACGGCGTGGTGGTGGAAGTAGCGGGGATCTCGGCAGGGTTTCGCCAGGCATAGCGAGAGGGAGAGGTGTCACGGGAGGGAGAGGGAGGCGCCAGGGGCTGTGGTACGGCTGCCCTCCCTCCCCCCACTATATATAGGGCCCCTGGGGGGGGCGCCGGCCCTGGGAGATGCAATCTCCAAGGGGGGGCGGCGGCCAAGGGGGGTGGCTTCCCCCCCAAGCCAAGTGGGGTGCCCCCCACCCCTAGGGTTTCCAACCCTAGGCGCAGGGGGAGGCCCAAGTGGGGGCGCCCCAGCCCACTAGGGGCTGGTTCCCTTCCCACTTCAGACCATGTGGCCCTCTGGGATAGGTGGCCCCACCCGGTGGACCCCCGGGACCCTTCCGGTGGTCCCGGTGGGGGGGGGGGGGGGGGGGGGGGGGGGGGGGGGGGGGGGGGGGGGGGGGGGGGGGGGGGGGGGGGGGGGGGGGGGGGGGGGGGGGGGGGGGGGGGGGGGGGGGGGGGGGGGGGGGGGGGGGGGGGGGGGGGGGGGGGGGGGGGGGGGGGGGGGGGGGGGGGGGGGGGGGGGGGGGGGGGGGGGGGGGGGGGGGGGGGGGGGGGGGGGGGGGGGGGGGGGGGGGGGGGGGGGGGGGGGGGGGGGGGGGGGGGGGGGGGGGGGGGGGGGGGGGGGGGGGGGGGGGGGGGGGGGGGGGGGGGGGGGGGGGGGGGGGGGGGGGGGGGGGGGGGGGGGGGGGGGGGGGGGGGGGGGGGGGGGGGGGGGGGGGGGGGGGGGGGGGGGGGGGGGGGGGGGGGGGGGGGGGGGGGGGGGGGGGGGGGGGGGGGGGGGGGGGGGGGGGGGGGGGGGGGGGGGGGGGGGGGGGGGGGGGGGGGGGGGGGGGGGGGGGGGGGGGGGGGGGGGGGGGGGGGGGGGGGGGGGGGGGGGGGGGGGGGGGGGGGGGGGGGGGGGGGGGGGGGGGGGGGGGGGGGGGGGGGGGGGGGGGGGGGGGGGGGGGGGGGGGGGGGGGGGGGGGGGGGGGGGGGGGGGGGGGGGGGGGGGGGGGGGGGGGGGGGGGGGGGGGGGGGGGGGGGGGGGGGGGGGGGGGGGGGGGGGGGGGGGGGGGGGGGGGGGGGGGGGGGGGGGGGGGGGGGGGGGGGGGGGGGGGGGGGGGGGGGGGGGGGGGGGGGGGGGGGGGGGGGGGGGGGGGGGGGGGGGGGGGGGGGGGGGGGGGGGGGGGGGGGGGGGGGGGGGGGGGGGGGGGGGGGGGGGGGGGGGGGGGGGGGGGGGGGGGGGGGGGGGGGGGGGGGGGGGGGGGGGGGGGGGGGGGGGGGGGGGGGGGGGGGGGGGGGGGGGGAATAGGAATCACGACTTGCATGTCGATGAGTATGACAACCGGCAGGAGCCATGTTGGGGAACGTTGCAGAAAATTAAAATTTTTCCTACGGTTTCACCAAGATCCATCTATGAGTTCATCTAAGCAACGAGTCATAGGAGAGAGGTTGCATCTACATACCACTTGTAGATCGCGTGCGGAAGCGTTCAAGAGAACGGTGATGATGGAGTCATACTCGCCATGATTGTAACGCCCTCGATGCGGCTATAGCTCCCACGTGTCGAGGCACGACTTAGAGACATAACCGCATTGAAAGCAATGTCGCAAGTCAGGCAATCATTACAACATCCCATGTAATACATAATAAAAGGGGGAGATAACATAGTTGGCTTACACTCGCCACGTCACATCAGAGTACATAAATAACATCCATCAAACAAACACTCATGGCCCGACTACGGCGCCAAAATAGAAAAGAACCCAACATGCGACAAGGCCCTGAATCGATCCCCAACTAGGCACCACTACTGATCATCGGGAAAGGAAACATAATAACGCTGAGAGTCCTCGTCGAACTCCCACTTGAGCTCGTACTCGTCACCTGAAGCGAAATCACCTGGACCTGCATCTGGAGTTATAGTATCTGTGAGCCACAGGGACTCAGCAATCTCGCACCCTCGCGATCAAAACTATTTAAGCTCATAGGAATGGATAAGGCAAATATATGTGGAGCTGCAGCAAGCGACTAGCATATGTGGTGGCTAACTTATACGCAAAAGAGAGCGAGAAGAGAAGGCGAAGCACGAGCGAGAAGCTAAAGGAACATCCTAAGTCCTGCTTTGATCACCGGAAAAGTTTCGGGTTATATCGGTAATGTACCGGAACCACCGAGAGGGTCCCGGGGGTCCACCAGGTGGGGCCACCAGCCCCAGAAGGCTGCATGGGCCAAGTGTGGGAGGGGACCAGCTCCAGGTGGGCTGGTGCGCCCCCCCCCCCCCACCAAGGCCCAAGGCGCAGGGAAGAGTGGGAGGGGGCAAACCCTAGGGCAGATGGGCCCTAAGGCCCACCCCTGGTGCGCCTCTCCTCTCTCCCCCTCTGGCCGCCACCCAGATGGGATCTAGGGGCTGACGCCACCCTTGGGGAGGGAACCCTAGAGGAGGGGCAGCCCTCTCCCCTTCCCCTATATATAGTTGAGGTCTAGGGGCTGCCCAACACATGAGTTTCTCTCCCTCTTGGCGCAGCCCTACCTCTCTCCCTTCTCCTCTCCCGCGGTGCTTGGCGAAGCCTTGCAGGATTGCCACGCTCCTCCATCACCACCACGCCATTGTGCTGCTGCTGGACGGAGTCTTCCTCAACCTCTCCCTCTCTCCTTGCTGGATCAAAGCGTGGGAGACGTCACCGGGCTGTACGTGTGTTGAACGCGGACGTGCCGTCCGTTCGGCACTAGGATCTCCGGTGATTTGGATCACGACGAGTACGACTCCTTCAACCCCGTTCTCTTGAACGTTTCCGCTTAGCGATCTATAAGGGTATGTAGGTGCACTCTCCTTCCCCTCGTTGCTGGTTTCTCCATAGATAGATCTTGGCGACACGTAGGAAAATTTTTGAATTTCTGCTACGTTCCCCAACAGTGGCATCATGAGCTAGGTCTATTGCGTAGATTCTTTGCACGACTAGAACACAAAGTAGTTGTGCGCATTGATTTTGTTCAATATGCTTACCGTTACTAGTCCAATCTTGTTTCGACGGTATTGTGGGATGAAGCGGCCCGGACCGACCTTACACGTACACTTACGTGAGACAGGTTCCACCGACTGACATGCACTTGTGCATAAGGTGGCTAGCGGGTGCCAGTCTCTCCCACTTTAGTCAGAACGGATTCGATGAAAAGGGTCCTTATGAAGGGTAAATAGCAATTGGCATATGGGGGGGGGGGGGGGGGGGGGGGGGGGGGGGGGGGGGGGGGGGGGGGGGGGGGGGGGGGGGGGGGGGGGGGGGGGGGGGGGGGGGGGGGGGGGGGGGGGGGGGGGGGGGGGGGGGGGGGGGGGGGGGGGGGGGGGGGGGGGGGGGGGGGGGGGGGGGGGGGGGGGGGGGGGGGGGGGGGGGGGGGGGGGGGGGGGGGGGGGGGGGGGGGGGGGGGGGGGGGGGGGGGGGGGGGGGGGGGGGGGGGGGGGGGGGGGGGGGGGGGGGGGGGGGGGGGGGGGGGGGGGGGGGGGGGGGGGGGGGGGGGGGGGGGGGGGGGGGGGGGGGGGGGGGGGGGGGGGGGGGGGGGGGGGGGGGGGGGGGGGGGGGGGGGGGGGGGGGGGGGGGGGGGGGGGGGGGGGGGGGGGGGGGGGGGGGGGGGGGGGGGGGGGGGGGGGGGGGGGGGGGGGGGGGGGGGGGGGGGGGGGGGGGGGGGGGGGGGGGGGGGGGGGGGGGGGGGGGGGGGGGGGGGGGGGGGGGGGGGGGGGGGGGGGGGGGGGGGGGGGGGGGGGGGGGGGGGGGGGGGGGGGGGGGGGGGGGGGGGGGGGGGGGGGGGGGGGGGGGGGGGGGGGGGGGGGGGGGGGGGGGGGGGGGGGGGGGGGGGGGGGGGGGGGGGGGGGGGGGGGGGGGGGGGGGGGGGGGGGGGGGGGGGGGGGGGGGGGGGGGGGGGGGGGGGGGGGGGGGGGGGGGGGGGGGGGGGGGGGGGGGGGGGGGGGGGGGGGGGGGGGGGGGGGGGGGGGGGGGGGGGGGGGGGGGGGGGGGGGGGGGGGGGGGGGGGGGGGGGGGGGGGGGGGGGGGGGGGGGGGGGGGGGGGGGGGGGGGGGGGGGGGGGGGGGGGGGGGGGGGGGGGGGGGGGGGGGGGGGGGGGGGGGGGGGGGGGGGGGGGGGGGGGGGGGGGGGGGGGGGGGGGGGGGGGGGGGGGGGGGGGGGGGGGGGGGGGGGGGGGGGGGGGGGGGGGGGGGGGGGGGGGGGGGGGGGGGGGGGGGGGGGGGGGGGGGGGGGGGGGGGGGGGGGGGGGGGGGGGGGGGGGGGGGGGGGGGGGGGGGGGGGGGGGGGGGGGGGGGGGGGGGGGGGGGAGCAATTTTTCTTCAATCAAAGCATTGAAACTCTTTTGCGATGTAATAAATTCTTTAATATTAGATTCAAAATCAGAGGGGATCTATCGTAGTCCTTTTGATAAGTAAGAGTGTCCAACCCAACGAGGAGCAGAAGGAAATGATAAGCGGTTTTCAGCAAGGTATTCTCTGCAAGTACTGAAATAAGTGGTAACAGATAGTTTTGTGATAAGATGGGTTGTAACGAGCAACAAGTAACAAAAGTAAATAAAGTGCAGCAAGGTGGACCAATCCTTTTGTAGCAAAGGACAAGCCAGAACAAACTCTTATAATAGGAAAAGCGCTCCTGAGGACACATGGGAATATCATCAAGCTAGTTTTCATCACGTTCATATGATTCACGTTTGATACTTTGATAATTTGATATGTGGGTGGACCGATGCTTGGGTGCTGTTCTTACTTGAACAAGCATCCCACTCATGATTAACCTCTATTGCAAGCATCCGCAACTACAACAAAAGTATTAAGGTAAACCTAACCATAGCATGAAACATGTGGATCCAAATCAGCCCCTTACGAAGCAACGCATAAACTAGGGTTTAAGCTTCTGTCACTCTAGCAACCCATCATCTACTTATTACTTCCCAATGCCTTCCTCTAGGACCAAATAATGGTGAAGTGTTATGTAGTCGACGTTCACATAACACCACTAGAGGCTAGACAACATATCTTATCAAAATATCAAACGAATACCAAATTCACATGACTACTCATAGCAAGACTTCTCCCTTGTCCTCAGGAACAAACGTAATTACTCACAAAGCATATTCATGTTCATAATCAGAGGGGTAATAATATGCATATAGGATCTGAACATATGATCTTCCACCAATTAAACCAACTAGCACCAACTACAAGGAGTAATCAACACTACTAGGAACCTACTAGCACCAATCCCGGACTTTGAGACAAGAATTGGATACAAGAGATGAACTAGGGTTCGGAGATGAGATGGTGCTGGTGAAGATGTTGATGGAGATTGCCCTCTCCTGATGAGAGGAGCGTTGGTGATGATGACAGTGATGATTTCCCCCTCCCGGAGGGAAGTTTCCCTGGCAGAACAGCTCTGCCGGAGCTCCAGATTGGATTCGCCAAGATTCCGCCTCGTGGCGGCGGAGTCTCGTCCCAAAAAGTTCCCTCCTATTTTTTTCTCATCGAAAGACCTCATATAGGAGAAGATGGGCGTCAGAGAGCCACCAGGGGGCCCACGAGGTAGGGGGCGCGCCCCCACCCTCGTGAGCAGGGTGTGGCCCCCTGGCCTTCATCTTTGGCATGGATTTCTCTTTATTTCTTTTAAGACGTTCCGTGGAGTTTCAGGACTTTTGGAGTTGCGCAGAATAGGTCTCTAATATTTGCTCCTTTTCCAGAGCAGAATTCCAGCTGTCGGCATTCTCCCTCTTTATGTAAACCTTGTAAAATAAGAGAGAATAGCCATAAGTATTGTGACATAAAGTGAAATAACAGTCCATAATGCGATAAATATCGATATAAAAGCATGATACAAAATGGACGTATCAACTCCCCCAAGCTTAGACCTCGCTTGTCCTCAAGCAAAAAGCCGATAACAATAAATATGTCCTCATGTTTAGAGGTAGAGGTGTCGAAAAAAATGAAATACGGACATGAAGGCATCATGATTATTCTCATAACAACAACATATATAGATTTTGTCATATGATTACTTAG
>JAAAWM010009606.1:0-17500 GCA_036873465.1 Thinopyrum obtusiflorum
TTTTTTTCTCCCCAAACGTGAATATATAGAGTTGGAGTTGAGGTCGGTGGAGATCCAGGGGCGCGCCCAGGGGGGCAGGCATACCTCCCACCCTCGTGGACAGGGTGTGGGCCCCTGGCCTTGATTCTTTCGCCAGTATTTTTTATTATTTCCATAAATAATCTCCGTGAAGTTTCAGGTCATTCTGAGAACTTTTGTTTCTGCACAAAAATAAGACCATGCAATGGAAAAGTAAATAAGTGAAGAACAATATGTGAAAAGCTCGTAGGCGTTGGATCAGTGATGGAGAATTATGCCGGATGCGATTATTCATGCAACAGTTATAACATAGGGTGACACAGAACTAGCTCCAATTCATCAATGTAATGTAGGCATGTATTTCGAATATAGTCATACGTGCTTGTGGAAAAGAACTTGCATGACATCTTTTGTCCTACCCTCCCGTGGTAGCGGGGTCCTAGCGGAAACTAAGGGATATTAAGGCCTCCTTTTAATAGAGTACCGAACCAAAGCATTCACACATAGTGAATACATGAACTCCTCAAACTACAGTCATCATCGGGAGTCGTCCCGATTATTGTCACTTCGGGGTTGCCGGATCATAACACATAGTAGGTGACTATAGACATGCAAGATAGGATCAAGAACTCACATATATTCATGAAAACATAATAGGTTCAGATCTGAAATAATGGCACTCAGGCCCTAGTGACAAGCATTAAGCATAGCAAAGTCATAGCAACATCAATCTCATGACATAGTGGATACTAGGGATCAAACCCTAACAAAACTAACTCGATTACATGATAAATCTCATCCAACCCATCACCGTCTAGCAAGCCTACGACGGAATTACTTACGCACGGCGGTGAGCATCATGAAATTGGTGATGGAGGATGGTTGATGATGACGACGGCGATGGATTCCCCTTTCCGTAGCCCCGAACGGGCTCCACCCGAGAGAGATTAGGGCTTGGGGGCGGCTTCTTATCGTAAAACGTGATGAATCCTTCTCTCTGATGGGGGGGGGGGGGGGGGGGGGGGGGGGGGGGGGGGGGGGGGGGGGGGGGGGGGGGGGGGGGGGGGGGGGGGGGGGGGGGGGGGGGGGGGGGGGGGGGGGGGGGGGGGGGGGGGGGGGGGGGGGGGGGGGGGGGGGGGGGGGGGGGGGGGGGGGGGGGGGGGGGGGGGGGGGGGGGGGGGGGGGGGGGGGGGGGGGGGGGGGGGGGGGGGGGGGGGGGGGGGGGGGGGGGGGGGGGGGGGGGGGGGGGGGGGGGGGGGGGGGGGGGGGGGGGGGGGGGGGGGGGGGGGGGGGGGGGGGGGGGGGGGGGGGGGGGGGGGGGGGGGGGGGGGGGGGGGGGGGGGGGGGGGGGGGGGGGGGGGGGGGGGGGGGGGGGGGGGGGGGGGGGGGGGGGGGGGGGGGGGGGGGGGGGGGGGGGGGGGGGGGGGGGGGGGGGGGGGGGGGGGGGGGGGGGGGGGGGGGGGGGGGGGGGGGGGGGGGGGGGGGGGGGGGGGGGGGGGGGGGGGGGGGGGGGGGGGGGGGGGGGGGGGGGGGGGGGGGGGGGGGGGGGGGGGGGGGGGGGGGGGGGGGGGGGGGGGGGGGGGGGGGGGGGGGGGGGGGGGGGGGGGGGGGGGGGGGGGGGGGGGGGGGGGGGGGGGGGGGGGGGGGGGGGGGGGGGGGGGGGGGGGGGGGGGGGGGGGGGGGGGGGGGGGGGGGGGGGGGGGGGGGGGGGGGGGGGGGGGGGGGGGGGGGGGGGGGGGGGGGGGGGGGGGGGGGGGGGGGGGGGGGGGGGGGGGGGGGGGGGGGGGGGGGGGGGGGGGGGGGGGGGGGGGGGGGGGGGGGGGGGGGGGGGGGGGGGGGGGGGGGGGGGGGGGGGGGGGGGGGGGGGGGGGGGGGGGGGGGGGGGGGGGGGGGGGGGGGGGGGGGGGGGGGGGGGGGGGGGGGGGGGGGGGGGGGGGGGGGGGGGGGGGGGGGGGGGGGGGGGGGGGGGGGGGGGGGGGGGGGGGGGGGGGGGGGGGGGGGGGGGGGGGGGGGGGGGGGGGGGGGGGGGGGGGGGGGGGGGGGGGGGGGGGGGGGGGGGGGGGGGGGGGGGGGGGGGGGGGGGGGGGGGGGGGGGGGGGGGGGGGGGGGGGGGGGGGGGGGGGGGGGGGGGGGGGGGGGGGGGGGGGGGGGGGGGGGGGGGGGGGGGGGGGGGGGGGGGGGGGGGGGGGGGGGGGGGGGGGGGGGGGGGGGGGGGGGGGGGGGGGGGGGGGGGGGGGGGGGGGGGGGGGGGGGGGGGGGGGGGGGGGGGGGGGGGGGGGGGGGGGGGGGGGGGGGGGGGGGGGGGGGGGGGGGGGGGGGGGGGGGGGGGGGGGGGGGGGGGGGGGGGGGGGGGGGGGGGGGGGGGGGGGGGGGGGGGGGGGGGGGGGGGGGGGGGGGGGGGGGGGGGGGGGGGGGGGGGGGGGGGGGGGGGGGGGGGGGGGGGGGGGGGGGGGGGGGGGGGGGGGGGGGGGGGGGGGGGGGGGGGGGGGGGGGGGGGGGGGGGGGGGGGGGGGGGGGGGGGGGGGGGGGGGGGGGGGGGGGGGGGGGGGGGGGGGGGGGGGGGGGGGGGGGGGGGGGGGGGGGGGGGGGGGGGGGGGGGGGGGGGGGGGGGGGGGGGGGGGGGGGGGGGGGGGGGGGGGGGGGGGGGGGGGGGGGGGGGGGGGGGGGGGGGGGGGGGGGGGGGGGGGGGGGGGGGGGGGGGGGGGGGGGGGGGGGGGGGGGGGGGGGGGGGGGGGGGGGGGGGGGGGGGGGGGGGGGGGGGGGGGGGGGGGGGGGGGGGGGGGGGGGGGGGGGGGGGGGGGGGGGGGGGGGGGGGGGGGGGGGGGGGGGGGGGGGGGGGGGGGGGGGGGGGGGGGGGGGGGGGGGGGGGGGGGGGGGGGGGGGGGGGGGGGGGGGGGGGGGGGGGGGGGGGGGGGGGGGGGGGGGGGGGGGGGGGGGGGGGGGGGGGGGGGGGGGGGGGGGGGGGGGGGGGGGGGGGGGGGGGGGGGGGGGGGGGGGGGGGGGGGGGGGGGGGGGGGGGGGGGGGGGGGGGGGGGGGGGGGGGGGGGGGGGGGGGGGGGGGGGGGGGGGGGGGGGGGGGGGGGGGGGGGGGGGGGGGGGGGGGGGGGGGGGGGGGGGGGGGGGGGGGGGGGGGGGGGGGGGGGGGGGGGGGGGGGGGGGGGGGGGGGGGGGGGGGGGGGGGGGGGGGGGGGGGGGGGGGGGGGGGGGGGGGGGGGGGGGGGGGGGGGGGGGGGGGGGGGGGGGGGGGGGGGGGGGGGGGGGGGGGGGGGGGGGGGGGGGGGGGGGGGGGGGGGGGGGGGGGGGGGGGGGGGGGGGGGGGGGGGGGGGGGGGGGGGGGGGGGGGGGGGGGGGGGGGGGGGGGGGGGGGGGGGGGGGGGGGGGGGGGGGGGGGGGGGGGGGGGGGGGGGGGGGGGGGGGGGGGGGGGGGGGGGGGGGGGGGGGGGGGGGGGGGGGGGGGGGGGGGGGGGGGGGGGGGGGGGGGGGGGGGGGGGGGGGGGGGGGGGGGGGGGGGGGGGGGGGGGGGGGGGGGGGGGGGGGGGGGGGGGGGGGGGGGGGGGGGGGGGGGGGGGGGGGGGGGGGGGGGGGGGGGGGGGGGGGGGGGGGGGGGGGGGGGGGGGGGGGGGGGGGGGGGGGGGGGGGGGGGGGGGGGGGGGGGGGGGGGGGGGGGGGGGGGGGGGGGGGGGGGGGGGGGGGGGGGGGGGGGGGGGGGGGGGGGGGGGGGGGGGGGGGGGGGGGGGGGGGGGGGGGGGGGGGGGGGGGGGGGGGGGGGGGGGGGGGGGGGGGGGGGGGGGGGGGGGGGGGGGGGGGGGGGGGGGGGGGGGGGGGGGGGGGGGGGGGGGGGGGGGGGGGGGGGGGGGGGGGGGGGGGGGGGGGGGGGGGGGGGGGGGGGGGGGGGGGGGGGGGGGGGGGGGGGGGGGGGGGGGGGGGGGGGGGGGGGGGGGGGGGGGGGGGGGGGGGGGGGGGGGGGGGGGGGGGGGGGGGGGGGGGGGGGGGGGGGGGGGGGGGGGGGGGGGGGGGGGGGGGGGGGGGGGGGGGGGGGGGGGGGGGGGGGGGGGGGGGGGGGGGGGGGGGGGGGGGGGGGGGGGGGGGGGGGGGGGGGGGGGGGGGGGGGGGGGGGGGGGGGGGGGGGGGGGGGGGGGGGGGGGGGGGGGGGGGGGGGGGGGGGGGGGGGGGGGGGGGGGGGGGGGGGGGGGGGGGGGGGGGGGGGGGGGGTCCCTGATTTTTTTTCCGCTGCATCGGCTCGCCAGTGCAGGGCACCGGTGCGGGATGTAGCAATAGTTGTCTTTACCCCAGTTTTGGCATACATAGTGGACGGCCTTAGTGCTATTAGTTATATGTTACTAAATTTATGCATGTACACACCTGTTAGTATCAATTTGCTGTCATCCAAACACTGTCGCTCCATCAATCTCCATGCGTGAAGCTAGTTGTGTTTGATTCTGTGGACAGTGAGAGGAAGTTTCTGGCATGTGCAGAGAAGGTTAGACCTTCTTTCGTTGTTACAAATCATTTGTTAGATGTGATTCAGACACTGTCACGGTCCCAACCCATTCATACCAAACCTTCAACCAAACGCATCCTAAGATAGTGTCACAGTTTGTACCTAGTATCTTAAATTGTTGTCATCTCATCAGCGGTGCTATTAGAAAATTATTTGGCACCGCTTCAGCAGTTTGTGCAGCCAACTTTGGTCCACACATCCGAGCAGCTAAGCAGTAAAATACTAAATCTTTATGGCACGAAGGAACTGGGCATCGGAGCAACTACGTGCTCCGGAGTCCGGGGGGGGGGGGGGGGGGGGGGGGGGGGGGGGGGGGGGGGGGGGGGGGGGGGGGGGGGGGGGGGGGGGGGGGGGGGGGGGGGGGGGGGGGATGCACAACTGAAAAGGTTTATTTAAATAGAAAAAATGTGATATGTGAGTGTCTAATCTTTATAGCGTTGAATCGATATTGTACCTTTGGCCATGATACGAAGTAGATATTGATTTATGTTCAAGCGATGCACGTCCACGATCGCTAGATAGTGATACGTGAATGAATTATGCTATCTCTCTCACACGCATACATATCTCATTTCCCTGTGGGCATCAGAATCACACACGCACACTTCGTGTATTTCTCTCCCTCCGTCAAGGTTAGAATTCGTCTTTCTACCCTGATACGTCCATTTTGCATCATGCTTTTATATCGATATTTATTGCATTATGGGCTGTTATTACACATTATGTCATAATACTTATGCCTATTCTCTCTTATTTTGCAAGGTTTACATGAAGAGGGAAAATGCCGGCAGCTGGAATTCTGGACTGGAAAAGGAGCAAATATTAGAGACCTATTCTGCACAACTCCAAAAGTCCTGAAACTTCACGGAAGTCATTTTTGGAAATTATAAAAAATACTGAGCGAAGAAAATACCAGAGGGGGCCCACACCCTGGCCACGAGGGTGGGGGGCGCGCCCCCTGCCTCGTGGGCCCCCTGGCAGGCCTCCGGTGCCCATCTTCTGCTATATGAGGTCTTTCGTCCGAGAAAAAATCATAAGCAAGCTTTCGGGAAGAAACTCCGCCGCCACGAGGCGGAACCTTGGCGGAACCAATCTAGGGCTCCGGCAGAGCTGTTCTGCCGGGGAAACTTCCTTCCGGGAGAGGGAAATCATCGCCATCGTCATCAGCAACGATCCTCTCATCGGGAGGGGGCCAATCTTCATCAATATCTTCACCAGCACCATCTCCTCTCAAACCCTAGTTCATCTCTTGTATCCAATGGGGGGGGGGGGGGGGGGGGGGGGGGGGGGGGGGGGGGGGGGGGGGGGGGGGGGGGGGGGGGGGGGGGGGGGGGGGGGGGGGGGGGGGGGGGGGGGGGGGGGGGGGGGGGGGGGGGGGGGGGGGGGGGGGGGGGGGGGGGGGGGGGGGGGGGGGGGGGGGGGGGGGGGGGGGGGGGGGGGGGGGGGGGGGGGGGGGGGGGGGGGGGGGGGGGGGGGGGGGGGGGGGGGGGGGGGGGGGGGGGGGGGGGGGGGGGGGGGGGGGGGGGGGGGGGGGGGGGGGGGGGGGGGGGGGGGGGGGGGGGGGGGGGGGGGGGGGGGGGGGGGGGGGGGGGGGGGGGGGGGGGGGGGGGGGGGGGGGGGGGGGGGGGGGGGGGGGGGGGGGGGGGGGGGGGGGGGGGGGGGGGGGGGGGGGGGGGGGGGGGGGGGGGGGGGGGGGGGGGGGGGGGGGGGGGGGGGGGGGGGGGGGGGGGGGGGGGGGGGGGGGGGGGGGGGGGGGGGGGGGGGGGGGGGGGGGGGGGGGGGGGGGGGGGGGGGGGGGGGGGGGGGGGGGGGGGGGGGGGGGGGGGGGGGGGGGGGGGGGGGGGGGGGGGGGGGGGGGGGGGGGGGGGGGGGGGGGGGGGGGGGGGGGGGGGGGGGGGGGGGGGGGGGGGGGGGGGGGGGGGACGCGAATCATATGAGCGTGATGAAAACTAGCTTGACGATAATTCCCATGTGTGATCGGGAGCATTTTCCTTTATATAAGAGTTTGACCAGGCTTGTCCTTTGCTACAAAAAGGATTGGGCCATCTTGCTGCACTTTATTTACACTTGTTACTTGCTACCAGTTACAAATTACCTTATCACAAAACTATCCGTTACCGATAATTTCAGTGCTTGCAGAGAATACCTTACTGAAAACTGCTTGTCATTTCCTTCTGCTCCTCGTTGGGTTCGACACTCTTACGTATCGAAAGGACTACGATAGATCCTCTATACTTGTGGGCCATCAAGACTCTTTTCTGGCGCCGTTGCCGGGGAGTGAAGCGCCTTTGGTAGGTGGAATTTGGTAAGGTAAAATTTATATAGTGTGCTGAAATTTACTGTCACTTGCTACTATGGAAAGTAATCCTTTGAGGGGCTTGTTCGGGGTATCTTCACCCCGACCGGTAGAGCAAATAGTTGCTCCTCAACCTACTGAACCTACTGAAAATGTTTACTTTGAAATTCCTTCGGGTATGATAGAGAAACTGCTAGCTAATCCTTTTGCAGGAGATGGAACATTGCATCCCGATTTACACTTAATCTATGTGGATGAAGTTTGTGGATTATTTAAGCTTGCAGGTATGCCCGATGATGTTATCAAGAAGAAGGTCTTCCCTTTATCTTTGAAGGGAGATGCATTGACATGGTATAGGCTATGTGATGATATGGGATCATGGGACTACAAGCGATTGAAATTGGAATTTCATCAGAAGTTTTATCTTATGCATCTTGTTCATCGTGATCGTAATTATATATATAATTTTTGGCCTCGCGAAGGAGAAAGCTTCGCTCAAGCTTGGGGGAGGCTTAAGTCAATGTTATATTCATGCCCCAATCATGAGCTCTCAAGAGAAATGATTATTCAAAAATTTTATGCTCGGCTTTCTGACAACAATCACTCCATGCTCGATACTTCTTGTACTGGCTCTTTTATGATGAAGACTATTGAATTCAAATGGGATTTATTGGATAGAATTAAACGCAACTCTGAAGATTGGGATCTCGACGAAGGTAAGGAGTCAGGTATAACACCTAAGTTTGATTGTGTTAAATCTTTTATGGATACCGATGTTTTCCGTAAATTTAGCACTAAATATGGACTTGACTCTGAGATAGTAGCTTCTTTCTGTGAATCATTTGCTACTCATGTTGATCACCCTAAGGGGAAGTGGTTTAAATATCATCCTCCCATAGAAGTAAAAGTAGTTGAACCTATTAAAGTTGAAGAAAAGACTATCACTTATAACGATCCTATTGTTCCTACTGCTTATGTTGAGAAACCACCTTTCCCTATTAGAATAAAGGATCATGCTAAAGCTTCAACTGTGGTTCGTAAGAGTAATACTAGAACTTATACACCTCCTGAGCAAATTAAGGTTGAACCTAATATTGCTATGGTTAAAGATCTCTTGGCTGATAATATCGATGGGCATGTTATTTACTTCTGTGAGGAAACTGCTAGAATTGCTAAGCCTGGTGCTAAAGATAAACATATACCTGTGGTAGGCATGCCCGTTATTTCTGTTAAAATAGGAGATCATTGTTATCATGGCTTGTGAGATATGGGTGCTAGTGCTAGTGCCATACCTCATTCTTTATACGAAGAAATTATGCATGATATTGCACCTGCTGAGATAGAAGATATCGATGTTACCATTAAGCTTGCCAATAGAGATACTATTTCATCAATTGGGATTGTTAGAGATGTTGAAGTCTTGTGTAGGAAGGCTAAATATCCTGCTGATTTTCTCGTTCTTGGTTCCCCACAAGATAGCTTTTGTCCCATTATATTTGGTAGACCCTTCTTGAACACTGTCAATGCTAGGATAGACTGCGAAAAGGATATTGTTACTATTGGTTTGGATGATATGTCTCATGAGTTTAATTTCTCTAAATTTCGTAGACAACCCCGTGATGAGGAATTTCCTAGTAAGGATGAAATTATTGGTCTTGCTTCTATTGCCGTGCCTCCTAATGATCCTTTAGAACAATATTTGCTGGGGGGGGGGGGGGGGGGGGGGGGGGGGGGGGGGGGGGGGGGGGGGGGGGGGGGGGGGGGGGGGGGGGGGGGGGGGGGGGGGGGGGGGGGGGGGGGGGGGGGGGGGGGGGGGGGGGGGGGGGGGGGGGGGGGGGGGGGGGGGGGGGGGGGGGGGGGGGGGGGAGGGTTTTAGAGGAGATGGTGCTGGTGAAGATGTTGATGAAGATTGACCCCCTCCGGATGAGAGGATCGTTGGTGATGATGATGGCGATGATTTCCCCCTCCCGGAGGGAAGTTTCCCCGGCAGAACAGCTCCGCCGGAGCCCTAGATTGGTTCCGCAAAGGTTTCGCCTCGTGGTGGCGGAGTTTCATCCTGTAAGCTTGCTTATGATTTTTTCCAGGGTAAAAGACTTCATATAGCAGAAGATGGACACCGGAGGCCTGCCAGGGGGCCCACGAGGCAGGGGGCGCGCCCAGGGGGGGTAGGGCGCGCCCCCCACCCTCGTGGCCAGGGTGTGGGCCCCCTCTGGTATTTCTTCCGCTCAATATTTTTTATTAATTCCCAAAATGACTTTCGTGGAGTTTCAGGACTTTTGGAGTTGTGCAGAATAGGTCTGTAATATTTGCTCCTTTTCCAGCCCAGAATTCCAGCTGCCGGCATTCTCCCTCTTCATGTAAACCTTGTAGAATAAGAGAGAATAGGCATAAGTATTGTGACATAATGCGTAATAACAGCCCATAATGCAAAAAATATCGATATAAAAGCATGATGCAAAATGGACGTATCATCCTCCAAGTCTTCCCAGCTGCTAATGGAGTTCTCTGGAAGGCTGTTTAGCCAGTGCCGCACTGGTCCCTTTAGTTTTAGTGGGAGGTATTTGATGGCGTGGAGATCATCACCGCGGGCCATGTGGATATGGAGAAGAAAATCTTCAATCCATACTGCGGGATCTGTTGTTCCATCGTATGATTCGATATTCATGGGTTTAAACCCTTCCGGGAATTCGTGCTCCATTACCTCATCGGTGAAGCATGAGGGGTGAGCGGCGCCTCTGTAGCGGGCGGCATCTCGACGGAGTTCGGCGGACGTCCCTAAACGGTTTTCACCCCGAGGGAGGTTGTGTTGGTCGCGCCGGGCCTGATAGCCATCCTCTTGTGTTAGGGCACATCCCTTTGACCCATAAATTGTTCTGGCCAGGCCTGCCCTAGCGTCCAGGTCCTGCCGTAGGTGATAGGTGTAATCCTGGGCCGCTGTCTCCCTTCCTTTACGGTGGGGTAATGTGGGCTGGTGTTTGGCTTGTGTAGTCGTTTTGTTGCGGCCATGGGGTGGCCGGTCTGGTTTATCAGTTGTATAATGCGCTGGTGCTATGGGCTCGCGTGCCTCGATGTCGAATTGGGGTAGCAGCTTGCACTTCGGATAGCTTTTTATGGGGCGCTCAAGGCCGTACTCCTCAGCAGCTAGGACCTGAGTCCATCTGTCGTTGAGTGTATCCTGTTCGGCTTGAAGCCGTTTCTGCTTCCTTTTCAGGCTCCTCGCGGTTGCGATGAGCTGTTGCTTAAAGTGTTCTTGCTCGAGGGGTTCTTCTGGCACGATGAAGTCTTTGTTGCCGAGGCTTATTTTGTCTTCGGAGGGTGGCCTATAACTACTGTCCTCTGAGTCATCGTTCCCAACTGGCTTGTCGGGGTTACTCTGCCCTTCCTCCCTATCTTCCTGTCCAGAAGCTGGTTCGATGAGGGCGTCTGGGTCTTCGGTGTTCTCCGGAGTATTATTTTCTCCGGTGCCGGTATTGCTTTCTTTGTCACGACGTGATTTTGAACGGCGCCGCTGATGCCGCCACTTCGGTGGTTTATCAGCGTTATTGTCCTTGACTGGATCCCTACCACCGTCATCGCCATCGTCTTTGGATGTATCCACCATATATATATCGTACGTGGAGGTGGCCGCCCAGCGTCCGGTATGTAACATCCCCAGCATCACACTACAGTAAACCCTCTTAATAATACCAAGTCATCTCATTTGCAGTGCCTAGTCATAGTGGTTATTCAAAACAACTCAAATACTATTTTGAAAATCAATTCAAATTCCAAAGTGAAATATGAAGTTGAGCAAAAGCTGTTGGGAAAATGTTCATTAAATGGCAAATAATCCAGGAACATTTCTAAAACCAACATCATAATATTTGGAGTTAGATAAGTGGCTCAAACAATTTGAAACAGCACCAAAACAGCAATATTAAATCCATTTAAAATCATTTCAATTCCAAATGAACTCCAAATCTGTCCAAAACAGTTTTTGGTGAGGGGTAATATTGCATCACATTATTTGGACCAACTTCCACATTTTTCAAAAAGGCAAAAGAGACCTAACTAATTCAAAACAGAAAAGGTTAAAAGAAAAAGGAAACAGTAAATCAAAAAGAAAGAAAAGGCCAGAGGCCTTACCTGTTGCGGCCCAGGATGGCCCAGCCCAGCCGAAACGGCCTCGTCTACCTGCTCCCGCCCCGCTGTCGTTGCCGCCATGGTCACGGCTTGGCCTCGCCGCCGCAGCTCGCCACCTGCCGCCACAGGACCCCGGGAGGCGATAAGGGCAGCCCCAACCACTCCCCTGCTCTCTCCCTCGCCCACTTTCCCCTCCTCCTCCGTCCTCCTCACCGATCTGGAGAGGAGCCCGTGCGCTCGCCGCCGTCCTCCGATCAAGACCGCGGCCACCGACAACCCCTCGCCTCCCTGTGATGCCATAGGAGACCGCCGTCTTCCTCCACGTCGACCGGAGCAAGCCGTTGCGGCTGGGGAGCACCACGACGAGCGCCCCGAGCTCGTCTTCCTCCTTGGCTCTGGCAAGATCCTCCGTCGATTCCCCACGCTGCGGCTACTAAACTGTCGCCGGCTTTACATAGCCACCCGGTGAGCTCCACTCCATCTCTCCCCGCTTCGATCCGCACCTCTCTGTCGCCGTAGAGGCCGCACTCGAGGAGCCTGAGCTCCGTGCCGCCGACGAGCTCGCCACCGTAGCCACGCGCGCCGCCGAGCTCAGCTGAGCACGGCATCATGTTCCTGCAGCTTCCAGGAGACGAATGCGCCCGCGCACGCGCTCTCCCGTACCCCTAAGCTACGGACTCGTCCAATCCCGAACTCCGGCCGCCGCAAGGATGGACGCCGCCATCGATTTAGGTCATCTCCGGCGGAGCCTTGAGCACCACGCGACGCGCGCGAGCACTAGCTTTCGAACGCAAGTTACCACGCGCGATTTGGTGAAGTATGGAGCAAATCCAAGCCACTCCGGTGAACCTCCGCTGCGAAAACGGTCGCCGGCGCGTCTCCGGCGCCGGCGCCGATGTGGCCGCCACGTGGGTCGCCCTGGGTCACTGACCCGTGGGCCCAGGGGCCCGCGTTGACCAGTTGACCAAGTCAACTTTATGACGTGGCATCCACAGCCACTGACCAGTGGGCCTGCAAGGTTAATTAAGCTAATAAACATTTAATTAAATAAAACTAATTAGTTTAGTCTAATGAGACACTGACATGGGGGGCCCACTCTCTATTTAACCCACTGTTAGTCTAATCTAACTCTGTAAAAGTCACAAAGGCTGACATGTGGGTCCCACTGGACCCACATGTCAGGTTTGACCTGCACAGCCGCTGTTGACCTGCTGATGTCAGCATGGCATCATGCTGACATCATAAATCCAATTCTGTGAATAAAAATAAATTCCAGGAAATCCTTTAATCTTTAGAAAATCATATAAAATAATCCGTAACTCCGATGAAAATAATTTATATATGAAAGTTGCTCAGAATTTCGATACGAATCTAAATACGCCCTCCGTATTCCTGTCAGATGCCCTTAGCTAGATGAACATGGAACTTTCGGCCTGTTTTCGATAAATGAATAGTGCCCAACTTTATTAAAATAAACCCAAACAAATTCCTAAAATAACTAAATGACTTAGACGTGTCTTTAGACAGCCCTGGACTGCACGTTAGCATAGCCTGCTTCGTGTTGCTTATGTTTGCTGTGTATTTACTTGTTTCCTCCCCCTCTTCTCTCTCGGTAGACAACGACGCCAACGTAGTTCCCGAGGTCAACGCTGCTCAGGAGCCAGACGACGCAGCTGACGACCTTGCCCTTGCCGTCGAGCAAACAGGCAAGCACCCCCATTTTGAGCATTCCGATATCGCCCATTCTCTTCTCTCTCATGCTTGCATTAGAATTGCTGCTGCTACTGCTTTACCTATTCTGATGCATAGCCTGTTTATTGTAACCTGCTATTGTTACCTGCCTGCTTATCCTAAACTGCTTAGAATAGGATGGGTAGAAGCCATCAGAGACTCCCACTTTATCCTGTCTGCCCCGCTGGATTCAGAAGACCCATTCAATGGGATCAAAGATCAGTGTTACTTTGGATACTATGACATGACACTGAACCATGATACTAAAGACGGGTCGGCCCTGAGGGGTACCCGCGCGTGCCTTCGTGGCGAGTGATGTGGAGACGGGTTGACCTGAGAGGTGCCAGCGAGATAATTACGAGGCGTGGCCAGGCATTCTTAGCCCTTGCCGCAAGTCCTCGAGACGGGGCGACGGGGTCACATCGATCATGAGTCTCTGCTCGTTACCGCGCGCTCCTAATCCACGAGCGATTTGGATATTTGATCCGAGGGGCCTCTGGCCCGATAGCACTAACCATCACGTGGGCATAGTATGGGCGTTCTGCATCGTATACTTCAGCCGGAGCTTAAATGACGTCAGCAAGGAGCGGCGCACGCTGAATTGGACTAGGAACGCAACTGCACTTGTATAAGGGGTTGCTAGGTCTGCTTTCAGCCGCCCACGCAATGCACAGGAGTCCCTGGGGCGATGGCCCAAGACCCCTGGGCGCATAGGTTAGTCCGGCGTGCTGACCTCTCTTTAAGTATTTGGTCGGGTTGCGGCGTATTGTTTGGCCGAGGCCGGGCATGACCCAGTAAAGTGTGTCCGGCCGGAGTTAAGCAAGCGTGGTGGGTAAGTTGGTGCACCCCTGCAGGGAAGAAACTTCTATCGATAGCCTGTCCTACGATAACGGACCCTCGGAGTTGTATCCCGATCGGTACAACTAGAACATGATTGAGATGATAACTGGATACTAGGGCTCTGGGATTGCTTTCTCGTAGGGAGTCGGGAAAGGATCTCAGGCCGAGGTTGAGGATATTACTACTACTTTACATTATGTTACTCTACTCTCTTCTATGCTGCAAGACTGAAGATGCTGAAGATGCTAGTCTTCGATAGGACTAGGCTTTTCCCCCTCTATTCTGGCATTTCTGCAGCCCAGTCCACATATACAGCCCTTCCTTGAAAATGTTGCATATGTAGTGTAGATCCTTGCTTGCTGAGTACTTCGGATGAGTACTCATGTTTGCTTTACTTTCTTTTTTCCCCCATATCCATTCAATGCCGACAGACGACGGAGCCCCTGAGACTGCCGCCCCTATCGACGACTACGTCTACTACTACTACTACCCTCCCGGCGAGTACTACTACGAGGAGCCGACTGACGACCAGGAGTATGATCGGAGGGTCCAGGGCAGGAGGCCTTCGCCTTTCGATCGTAGTTTTTATTTTACCCTGCCTTCTAAAGGCTTATCTCTCTCTCTATGTAATAGTCTGTACTCAGACTCTGATGCTTCCGCTGACGCTTGTATGCCATCGAGCTTATGTATTTCGAGCCCTCGAGGCCCTGGCTTGTAATATAAAGCTTGTATGACTTTATTTATGTTTTAGAGTTGTGTTGTGATATCTTCAAGTGAGTCCTAGGCTGGATCGTGTGCATTTGCGTGTATGGTTAGTGCACGATTAAGCCGGGGTCGTCACAGGTTGGTATCGGAGCCGACTGCCCTTAGGCATCCCCCTTTCCAACTCCTTGGCCGAAGTTGAGTCTAGAGGTCCAAAAATGTTTTACTAACTTGGCTGTGTGGCTTACGGGCCCACGTCGCCAACTGGGTGGTATTAGGATCTTTTACTTCCCATCTACACTCTGGGAATCTGATCTCTCTTCTATTCGGGTTTTAAATGAATTCACTAACTCCGACAATAGGATCTCATAACCGCTTTCTCCCGGAGAGCCCCCTCATCCCAGAAGATGGCGTGTCATCATCAGAAGACTCTGAAGATACTTCTCGATGTTTACCGAGAACTTGTGCCCACTGCCTTGCAGTTCCTGACCACCTATAAACTACGATGGGTAACTACTTACACACGTCGTTCGTAGATTCATTTCAGTTACTCCCGGGTTACATCCGACCTATCGAAATGCTATCCGACATTTTGAGAATTCTCTGAACCTACTGCTTTGCAGTTCCTTTTTGCCTAAACACACCTACGAATAAATCCTCATACTTACCGGGGATCCGTTCATCCCCAGTTATTTATGCGTTTCGCAAAATCCTTCACATTGTTATTCAATCTTCCGAGATTCCTCTGCAGCCTTTTGCTTTGGAACGTTCTATCTGCATACGTTGTGGCTAATGCCATAAGTTCAGCAATATTCATTAACATTCCTTGCCCCTGTTGTTCTGAACATATTGATTCAACAGGTATGCGAATGCCTGCTAGCATCAGTTAATTTTTATGAATTCGTCCTTCCGGCTCAGTCATCATTTCATACATGAGCTGGTTCTCGGCCAATCAAGCATTGGTCGATTGTCCAACTAAGCCTGTTCAATTCACTTGTCCTTTTGCTCAGCTAATCCACCAGCCACTCCTCACTATGGAGGTCGTGACCCCTCTGGATATTATACTTGAGTTAATCAAGTATTTCCTTAATCTGATGTGCTTACCTCCCGTCCTTTCCCGGAGGACTCTCAGGTGGGATCAGTTGTTTAAACCTTACCCCGTTGGTTCTCCCGGATCACTTGATTCCTTCTGTGGATAAATATCCGGCTGATTCTTTTCTATTCTAAGAATCTTATCGGTTCCTACCCCATTGCCATTGCCTTTGGCACTGAAGCATTCTCTACTTCCCGCTGTCTGTATATCCGCTCTGCTTGCATGGCACGGAAAGGCAGTGCATTCCTTCTCCATGTTGTCTTGGAACTGACTATTAATCAGGACATGTCCCGTAAACACGGGTGGAGATCCCTGCAAGACGGAACACTAAAGTTGTCCAGCTAGTTCTATTCAACCTACTCATCTTTTTGATCGGAGCCTTTGCCACTGATCCTTCGTTTCTAAACCATAACTCCTTTGTACCTAAAATGACGGATTACTCCGATGTTTCTATAATCTGATGCCGTTACATTCCGGGGGGGGGGGGGGGGGGGGGGGGGGGGGGGGGGGGGGGGGGGGGGGGGGGGGGGGGGGGGGGGGGGGGGGGGGGGGGGGGGGGGGGGGGGGGGGGGGGGGGGGGGGGGGGGGGGGGGGGAAAACAGAAAAGGTTAAAAGAAAAAGGAAACAGTAAATCAAAAAACGGATTACTCCGATGTTTCTATAATCTGATGCCGTTACATTCCTTCTTCTTCTGGTTGAGTACCGCTACTCGCGTTAGATCCTTTGCCGTATACCTGATCTTTCATTGGATTAATGTCCGACAATTTTCCTTCGTATTCAAATATCTTGTGAGCTCTTTTCTTGGTACCTGACACCTTCGGTAAATTGTATCATTTGCTTTGAACTCGATACTCTGCCTTCGAACTTGCATTCCATGCTTTGGTTGATGGTTGTATGGATTCGTAAAATTGTCCCGATGAGTTGAATCTATGCCTCTGCCAGCTGCGAGAACTCAGAAACTTCTATAACTCATACTCATCTGGTGTTCCACCAGATAAAATTTCAACCCTACAATTTCTTCAAAAATGAGAAGTGAATGAAAGGTTGTGCATTGAAGAAGTGGGAGTCGACCTTGAACCTTTGTGTTCGTGCCCATGGACCCGATGTAGAACTTATCATGGAAGCTGCTCGTAAAATAATTCCCCCTTGGTATAAGTTCATTTTGTATCCATGAATTGATCATTTGCAATCGTGGTTCCGACCATATTTCTCCCTTGATTCCATTTCCCGGACAAGTTAAAATACTTGTCTTCTGCAGATCATTTTTTCTGCCCGACCTCTATTCTGATCTACCTCGGGTGTTGCCCCTGTTGTCTCGAGGATACCGTGTCATTGCTATATCTCTTGTGAATTCCTATTGGAATGATACTCCATCACATCATCCCTATCCTGATCGGTTATATCATTATTGAGCTAATTTTAAATGTGCTACCGGTCCTTCTTCCCGGAGCACAATTTTCGACGATGAGCAAAGCTTGCGTCGAACTTCCGCATCCTATCATTTCATCCTGAACAACAAGCTTGATTCCGAGCTTGTGTTATATCCATGGTTTCATTGACCTCGAACTTCATTCCAGCTACTTTGATCATCTTACCGTTTGATTCCCTCTTCTTCGAACCCCTCGACAAAGGTGTCGTGATCAACGTCAACATATTGACTTCTGTTGAGATGTCAATTGGATTCATGATGGGGAAAACCCATCCTTGCTCTTCGATGATTTGTGTTATCACCGATGACATCCTTGACTCTCTGCCAACACATATCTGGTTGTGTTTGGTTATTCCTTACCTCCCGAGATACCCTTGTAATTGTTTCTCGGTACCTCTTGAGATCTTCGAACCCAATCTTTACCTGACCCCATATCATTGCTGCCTCGAAGCATGATTGTGGTATCCCGAATATCAACAAGAACATTGGAAGCGCAACGCTAAATGCTTCTTGATCGACTATCCAAACACCGTTGTATGGATAATGTCATGATTCCTCCCTCGCCTTGTTATCTAAATGCTTTTAAACTTGCTATTCTATCATGTATATCATACTCCGTTTACCTTGGGAAATGATATACTCCTAGTTCTTGTGTTCAAACACATCTTCCTTCACAATGGTTAATTTGAATAATCAATTAATCATAATTTCCTTTCCATTGTTCATTTTAACCTTTCCAGTAAATCTAGCTTATCTAAGCAGAAGTAA
>JAAAWM010009606.1:22500-25723 GCA_036873465.1 Thinopyrum obtusiflorum
TCTGTCCGACTCGGACCTTATCTCGACTCGGATCCAACTACGTCGAATCCGACCAGATCCTTCCAAGTCCATATTATCCGGTTAGCATCGGGGGGGGGGGGGGGGGGGGGGGGGGGGGGGGGGGGGGGGGGGGGGGGGGGGGGGGGGGGGGGGGGGGGGGGGGGGGGGGGGGGGGGGGGGGGGGGGGGGGGGGGGGGGGGGGGGGGGGGGGGGGGGGGGGGGGGGGGGGGGGGGGGGGGGGGGGGGGGGGGGGGGGGGGGGGGGGGGGGGGGGGGGGGGGGGGGGGGGGGGGGGGGGGGGGGGGGGGGGGGGGGGACTGAGGGAAATACCTACCGTTGTTGTGCTGCATCATCCCTTCCTCTTTGGGGGAAATACCGACGTAGTTCAAGCAAACATCAAAAGGAATTTCTGGCGCCGTTGCCTGGGTAACATTATCAACATCTACCAGGTTCCTAATCACAAATCTCATCTCCTTGCAATTTACATTATTTGCCATTTGCCTCTCATTTTCCTCTCCCCCACTTCACAAAAATTTGTCGTTTTAATCGCCTTCTTTTTCATTCGCCGTTTTCTCGTCAGATCTGTTTTTGAGTGCAATCTTGTTCCGTAGTCACCATGACTCAAGAGAACACCAATTTGTGTGATTTCTCCAATACCAACAACAATGATTTTATTAGCACTCCGATTGCTCCTCCCGCCACTAGTGCGGAGTCTTGTGATATTAATGTCGCTTTGCTGAATCTTGTTATGAAAGATCAATTTTCCGGTACTCCTAATGAGGATGCCGCGTCCCATCTTAAAACATTCGTGGAATTATGCGATACGCAAAAGAAAAAAGATGTGGAAAATGATATTGCGAAGTTGAAATTATTTCTGTTTTCTTTGCGAGATCGTGCAAAATTTTGGTTTTCTTCTTTGCCCCGCAATAGTATCGATTCTTGGGATAACTGCAAAGATGCTTTTATTACTAAGTATTTTCCGCCCGTGAAAATTATTTCCTTTAGAACCCAGATCATGAATTTCAAGCAACTTGAACATGAGCATGTTGCACAATCTTGGAAAAGGATGAAATTGATGCTAAGGAATTGCCCAACTCATGGGTTAAATCTTTGGATGATCATACAAATTTTTTATGCGGAGTTGAATTTTGTTTCTCGTAATCTTTTGGACTCCGCCGCAGGTGGTACTTTTATGGAAATTACTTTCGGTGAAGCCACCAAATTGCTTGATAATATTATGGCATATTATTCACAATGGCATACCGAAAGAGCTCCTACTAGTAAAAAAGTTAATTCGGTTGAAGAAATTTCTTCTTTGAGTGAAAAAGTTGATGCTCTTATGAAATTGGTTGCTAATAAAAGTGCTCCTATTGATTTTAATGATGTGCCTTTGTCTACTTTGATTGAGCAAAATAGTGATGCCATAGATGTGAATTTTGTCTCGCGAAACAATTTCAATTACAATGCTTATAGAGGTAATTTTAATCCTAGGCCTTTTCCTAGTAATTCCTCTAATAATTATGGTAATTCCTATGGTAATCCTTCTTACAATAATAATAAGAACACCTCTGATCTTGAGAATAATATTAAATAATTTATCAATACTCAAAAAGTTTTCAATGCTACAATAGAAGAAAAGCTGAATAAGATTGATGATATGTCTAGAAGTATTGATAGAATTTCTCATGATGTAGAAAATCTCAAGATGAAAATTTTTGTGCCTAAGGTAGAAGAATCAATTAAAGCTATTTATGTTTCTATGGATGAAACTAAGAAAAGAACCGCTATGCTTAGAGCTAGAAGAGAATTTTTAGAAAAAGCGTTTTCTAGTGATTGCTTTCATAAAAGTGATGAAGATCTTAAAATGATTGGTGTTTCCTCTATTGATTCTTTGTTTAGTAAAATTAAGATTGATAATAAAGGGACTGAAGAAGAGTCAACTTTAGCTAGAAGGCTTCCCGATAATTCGGAGGGTGAAAATCTTGTTGAGAAAATTGATAAAAGTGGGTTTGAAGAGGTCAAAACTTTAACTAGTAATGTGCCCACTCTTTTGGATTACAAAGAATTTAATTATGATAGTTGCTCTTTGATTAATTGTATTTCTTTGTTTCAATCCATGATAAATTCACCCCATGCTTATGAATAAAATAAAGCTTTTACTAAACATATTGCTGATGCTATGATGAAAGCTTTAGAAGAAAAGTTGGAATTAGAAGTTTCAATTCCTAGAAAATTACATGATGAATGGGAACCTAATATCAAACTCAAGATTAAAAATTATGAGTGTTTTGCTTTATGTGACTTGGGAGCTAGTGTTTCTACAATTCCGAAATCTTTATGTGATGTGCTTGGTCTTACCGATATTGAAGAATGTTCTCTTAATTTGCACTTGGCGGATTCTACTATTAAAAAGCCCATGGGATGAATTAATGATGTTCTTATTCTTGCAAATAGGAATTATGTGCGCATAGATTTTATTGTTCTTGATATTGATTGCAATCCATCTTGTCCAATTATTCTAGGTAGACCGTTTTTACGTACTATTGGTGCCGTGATTGATATGAAAGAAGACAATATTAAATTTCAATTTCCACTAAGGAAGGGTATGGAACACTTCCCTAGAACTATAATTATACAAATCAATCATGAGGGAATCTATGGATCTAGAAACAAAGATGACAATACTTAGATCCTTTGCATTATGCCTAGCTAGGGGCATAAAACGATAGCGCTTCTTGGGAGGCAACCCAATGAATAAAATTTATTTTTGTCTTTTTCTTTCTGTTCTTGAGTGTTTGCACAATTATGCTACTGTTATGATTGTGTTTTTTGTGTTTTAATTAGTGTTTGTGCCAAGCAAAGCCTTTGGGATCATGTTGGGTGATAGTTGATTTGATCTTGCTAAAAAACAGAAACTTTTGCGCTCACGAAAATAATTCTCGTTTTTAACAGAAGTGTGATAAAATACCAATTCTTTTTGAATAATATTAATATACAAATTTCTCACGTTTCCTAATTTTTCAGAATTTTCGGAGTTACATAAGTATTCGAAATATCCAGATTGCTACAGACTGTTCTGTTTTGGACAGATTCTGTTTTCTTTGATGATTCTATGGTTTTCTTTGAAGAGTTTTTGCCATAGAAAAGTTGGAATGCGGTAGATATAATGCAAAAAATAAAATATGAATGGGTTTGCAACAGTACTTATAGTAGTGATTTGCTTT
>JAAAWM010009607.1:0-25729 GCA_036873465.1 Thinopyrum obtusiflorum
CAATCCTTAGCAAAAATCTTCATCTTCAACATCTTCTTGTATTTTGTTGAACCGCCGTGATGTCATCTTCTCTGCTCGCGGTAGACCGGTGTGACGTCACTGGTTATAAAGAACCTTATCCTGTTAACAAGCCTGCGACAATTAAGGCCGCAGCTTTGTTTCCAAACTCACGGCTCCTTGATTCTCGCGCCTGACATATCCCTTTCTTTATAAATAGGACCGAAGGGTCATTTCCTTTCTCTTTCCCTCCGACCCCTTCTGCTTCATCTTCCTCGCGTCGCCCAGCTTCGGAGCTCCGCCGCCACCGTCGACCTCTGCATCAACCTTGGCCGCTGCATCAACCTGAGCACACCAGAGCATCGCGGCGACCTTCCGCTTCTTCCTCAGCTCCGGTAAATCTTCTTTCCTTTCCCCCGCAGATCTGTTCTAGGGTTTCCTCGTTCGTCGAAGTTCATCGAGACTCTGGCGCTGTTCTTCCTTTGTTTCTTCTTTAGCCCATGAATAAAACTTCAAACCTGATGTATGGGGGGGGGGGGGGGGGGGGGGGGGGGGGGGGGGGGGGGGGGGGGGGGGGGGGGGGGGGGGGGGGGGGGGGGGGGGGGGGGGGGGGGGGGGGGGGGGGGGGGGGGGGGGGGGGGGGGGGGGGGGGGGGGGGGGGGGGGGGGGGGGGGGGGGGGGGGGGGGGGGGGGGGGGGGGGGGGGGGGGGGGGGGGGGGGGGGGGGGGGGGGGGGGGGGGGGGGGGGGGGGGGGGGGGGGGGGGGGGGGGGGGGGGGGGGGGGGGGGGGGGGGGGGGGGGGGGGGGGGGGGGGGGGGGGGGGGGGGGGGGGGGGGGGGGGGGGGGGGGGGGGGGGGGGGGGGGGGGGGGGGGGGGGGGGGGGGGGGGGGGGGGGGGGGGGGGGGGGGGGGGGGGGGGGGGGGGGGGGGGGGGGGGGGGGGGGGGGGGGGGGGGGGGGGGGGGGGGGGGGGGGGGGGGGGGGGGGGGGGGGGGGGGGGGGGGGGGGGGGGGGGGGGGGGGGGGGGGGGGGGGGGGGGGGGGGGGGGGGGGGGGGGGGGGGGGGGGGGGGGGGGGGGGGGGGGGGGGGGGGGGGGGGGGGGGGGGGGGGGGGGGGGGGGGGGGGGGGGGGGGGGGGGGGGGGGGGGGGGGGGGGGGGGGGGGGGGGGGGGGGGGGGGGGGGGGGGGGGGGGGGGGGGGGGGGGGGGGGGGGGGGGGGGGGGGGGGGGGGGGGGGGGGGGGGGGGGGGGGGGGGGGGGGGGGGGGGGGGGGGGGGGGGGGGGGGGGGGGGGGGGGGGGGGGGGGGGGGGGGGGGGGGGGGGGGGGGGGGGGGGGGGGGGGGGGGGGGGGGGGGGGGGGGGGGGGGGGGGGGGGGGGGGGGGGGGGGGGGGGGGGGGGGGGGGGGGGGGGGGGGGGGGGGGGGGGGGGGGGGGGGGGGGGGGGGGGGGGGGGGGGGGGGGGGGGGGGGGGGGGGGGGGGGGGGGGGGGGGGGGGGGGGGGGGGGGGGGGGGGGGGGGGGGGGGGGGGGGGGGGGGGGGGGGGGGGGGGGGGGGGGGGGGGGGGGGGGGGGGGGGGGGGGGGGGGGGGGGGGGGGGGGGGGGGGGGGGGGGGGGGGGGGGGGGGGGGGGGGGGGGGGGGGGGGGGGGGGGGGGGGGGGGGGGGGGGGGGGGGGGGGGGGGGGGGGGGGGGGGGGGGGGGGGGGGGGGGGGGGGGGGGGGGGGGGGGGGGGGGGGGGGGGGGGGGGGGGGGGGGGGGGGGGGGGGGGGGGGGGGGGGGGGGGGGGGGGGGGGGGGGGGGGGGGGGGGGGGGGGGGGGGGGGGGGGGGGGGGGGGGGGGGGGGGGGGGGGGGGGGGGGGGGGGGGGGGGGGGGGGGGGGGGGGGGGGGGGGGGGGGGGGGGGGGGGGGGGGGGGGGGGGGGGGGGGGGGGGGGGGGGGGGGGGGGGGGGGGGGGGGGGGGGGGGGGGGGGGGGGGGGGGGGGGGGGGGGGGGGGGGGGGGGGGGGGGGGGGGGGGGGGGGGGGGGGGGGGGGGGGGGGGGGGGGGGGGGGGGGGGGGGGGGGGGGGGGGGGGGGGGGGGGGGGGGGGGGGGGGGGGGGGGGGGGGGGGGGGGGGGGGGGGGGGGGGGGGGGGGGGGGGGGGGGGGGGGGGGGGGGGGGGGGGGGGGGGGGGGGGGGGGGGGGGGGGGGGGGGGGGGGGGGGGGGGGGGGGGGGGGGGGGGGGGGGGGGGGGGGGGGGGGGGGGGGGGGGGGGGGGGGGGGGGGGGGGGGGGGGGGGGGGGGGGGGGGGGGGGGGGGGGGGGGGGGGGGGGGGGGGGGGGGGGGGGGGGGGGGGGGGGGGGGGGGGGGGGGGGGGGGGGGGGGGGGGGGGGGGGGGGGGGGGGGGGGGGGGGGGGGGGGGGGGGGGGGGGGGGGGGGGGGGGGGGGGGGGGGGGGGGGGGGGGGGGGGGGGGGGGGGGGGGGGGGGGGGGGGGGGGGGGGGGGGGGGGGGGGGGGGGGGGGGGGGGGGGGGGGGGGGGGGGGGGGGGGGGGGGGGGGGGGGGGGGGGGGGGGGGGGGGGGGGGGGGGGGGGGGGGGGGGGGGGGGGGGGGGGGGGGGGGGGGGGGGGGGGGGGGGGGGGGGGGGGGGGGGGGGGGGGGGGGGGGGGGGGGGGGGGGGGGGGGGGGGGGGGGGGGGGGGGGGGGGGGGGGGGGGGGGGGGGGGGGGGGGGGGGGGGGGGGGGGGGGGGGGGGGGGGGGGGGGGGGGGGGGGGGGGGGGGGGGGGGGGGGGGGGGGGGGGGGGGGGGGGGGGGGGGGGGGGGGGGGGGGGGGGGGGGGGGGGGGGGGGGGGGGGGGGGGGGGGGGGGGGGGGGGGGGGGGGGGGGGGGGGGGGGGGGGGGGGGGGGGGGGGGGGGGGGGGGGGGGGGGGGGGGGGGGGGGGGGGGGGGGGGGGGGGGGGGGGGGGGGGGGGGGGGGGGGGGGGGGGGGGGGGGGGGGGGGGGGGGGGGGGGGGGGGGGGGGGGGGGGGGGGGGGGGGGGGGGGGGGGGGGGGGGGGGGGGGGGGGGGGGGGGGGGGGGGGGGGGGGGGGGGGGGGGGGGGGGGGGGGGGGGGGGGGGGGGGGGGGGGGGGGGGGGGGGGGGGGGGGGGGGGGGGGGGGGGGGGGGGGGGGGGGGGGGGGGGGGGGGGGGGGGGGGGGGGGGGGGGGGGGGGGGGGGGGGGGGGGGGGGGGGGGGGGGGGGGGGGGGGGGGGGGGGGGGGGGGGGGGGGGGGGGGGGGGGGGGGGGGGGGGGGGGGGGGGGGGGGGGGGGGGGGGGGGGGGGGGGGGGGGGGGGGGGGGGGGGGGGGGGGGGGGGGGGGGGGGGGGGGGGGGGGGGGGGGGGGGGGGGGGGGGGGGGGGGGGGGGGGGGGGGGGGGGGGGGGGGGGGGGGGGGGGGGGGGGGGGGGGGGGGGGGGGGGGGGGGGGGGGGGGGGGGGGGGGGGGGGGGGGGGGGGGGGGGGGGGGGGGGGGGGGGGGGGGGGGGGGGGGGGGGGGGGGGGGGGGGGGGGGGGGGGGGGGGGGGGGGGGGGGGGGGGGGGGGGGGGGGGGGGGGGGGGGGGGGGGGGGGGGGGGGGGGGGGGGGGGGGGGGGGGGGGGGGGGGGGGGGGGGGGGGGGGGGGGGGGGGGGGGGGGGGGGGGGGGGGGGGGGGGGGGGGGGGGGGGGGGGGGGGGGGGGGGGGGGGGGGGGGGGGGGGGGGGGGGATATCAATAGCAGATTTAGCAAAAAGAAAAATCAAACTCTTACAGCTGGCGGTTTGTTGGTGGCACAGAAGGGAAGCAGGTCGGTTTTAGCACAGATGTGTTCCGGTTCATTCAGCATCTTATTCACAGCCTCTGTGATTTCTTCATCGGTGAGCTGGATGTTGGAATGTCGCAGTGGGTCATCAACACTTCCAGTATACTCGTACATCAAACCGGAGCGCTGACTAAGGGGCAGTATGCTCCATGATATCCAACAATGGGCGAGATCAACCCCTGTTAAACCGTTGGCCATAAAGGCTTTGAGCTTCGATAGTTGAGGAGCATATTTGCTTCTCTCCTGGGCAGTCAACCTTTGCGGAAAGGGGTGTGTATTGCTGAGCCGCTCCGGACGAAAGCCAAGCAAGGGATTTTCACCAGCAGGGGAGCTGTCTTTGCAATAGAACCATGTTTGATTCCACTCTTTGGGGTGGCTGTGCAGTTTGGCGTGAAGGTATGTGACTTCTTTCCTTTTCTGAATCGCCACGCCACCCAACTCCGTATTGGAGCCGTCAGTAAATTCAGTACAGCGGTTTAGATGGAAACGGTCTCTGAACAATTCCACTGTGGTCTCCTCTTGAAAGAACGCCTTACAGAGCACTTGGAAGTGACACATGTTTGTAACAGAGTTGGGGCCAGTATCTTGTGGATGGAGTTGAAAATCGGCTAACACGTCCCGGTAAAATTTAGAACCGGGCAGCTTAAAGCCCCGGGCTAAGTGATCTACGAAAACGACGACCTCTCCTTCTTGAGGTGTGGGAGGGCATTCTTTGCCAGGAGCCCTCCAATGGATGGTATCTTTGCTGCCTAAGGCGCCGATCAGGACTAAATCGTCCAGTTGAGCCTCTGTGACGCGAGAAGGAACCCAGTTGCACTCATATACTTGCTTGGGGGGGGGGGGGGGGGGGGGGGGGGGGGGGGGGGGGGGGGGGGGGGGGGGGGGGGGGGGGGGGGGGGGGGGGGGGGGGGGGGGGGGGGGGGGGGGGGGGGGGGGGGGGGGGGGGGGGGGGGGGGGGGGGGGGGGGGGGGGGGGGGGGGGGGGGGGGGGGGGGGGGGGGGGGGGGGGGGGGGGGGGGGGGGGGGGGGGGGGGGGGGGGGGGGGGGGGGGGGGGGGGGGGGGGGGGGGGGGGGGGGGGGGGGGGGGGGGGGGGGGGGGGGGGGGGGGGGGGGGGGGGGGGGGGGGGGGGGGGGGGGGGGGGGGGGGGGGGGGGGGGGGGGGGGGGGGGGGGGGGGGGGGGGGGGGGGGGGGGGGGGGGGGGGGGGGGGGGGGGGGGGGGGGGGGGGGGGGGGGGGGGGGGGGGGGGGGGGGGGGGGGGGGGGGGGGGGGGGGGGGGGGGGGGGGGGGGGGGGGGGGGGGGGGGGGGGGGGGGGGGGGGGGGGGGGGGGGGGGGGGGGGGGGGGGGGGGGGGGGGGGGGGGGGGGGGGGGGGGGGGGGGGGGGGGGGGGGGGGGGGGGGGGGGGGGGGGGGGGGGGGGGGGGGGGGGGGGGGGGGGGGGGGGGGGGGGGGGGGGGGGGGGGGGGGGGGGGGGGGGGGGGGGGGGGGGGGGGGGGGGGGGGGGGGGGGGGGGGGGGGGGGGGGGGGGGGGGGGGGGGGGGGGGGGGGGGGGGGGGGGGGGGGGGGGGGGGGGGGGGGGGGGGGGGGGGGGGGGGGGGGGGGGGGGGGGGGGGGGGGGGGGGGGGGGGGGGGGGGGGGGGGGGGGGGGGGGGGGGGGGGGGGGGGGGGGGGGGGGGGGGGGGGGGGGGGGGGGGGGGGGGGGGGGGGGGGGGGGGGGGGGGGGGGGGGGGGGGGGGGGGGGGGGGGGGGGGGGGGGGGGGGGGGGGGGGGGGGGGGGGGGGGGGGGGGGGGGGGGGGGGGGGGGGGGGGGGGGGGGGGGGGGGGGGGGGGGGGGGGGGGGGGGGGGGGGGGGGGGGGGGGGGGGGGGGGGGGGGGGGGGGGGGGGGGGGGGGGGGGGGGGGGGGGGGGGGGGGGGGGGGGGGGGGGGGGGGGGGGGGGGGGGGGGGGGGGGGGGGGGGGGGGGGGGGGGGGGGGGGGGGGGGGGGGGGGGGGGGGGGGGGGGGGGGGGGGGGGGGGGGGGGGGGGGGGGGGGGGGGGGGGGGGGGGGGGGGGGGGGGGGGGGGGGGGGGGGGGGGGGGGGGGGGGGGGGGGGGGGGGGGGGGGGGGGGGGGGGGGGGGGGGGGGGGGGGGGGGGGGGGGGGGGGGGGGGGGGGGGGGGGGGGGGGGGGGGGGGGGGGGGGGGGGGGGGGGGGGGGGGGGGGGGGGGGGGGGGGGGGGGGGGGGGGGGGGGGGGGGGGGGGGGGGGGGGGGGGGGGGGGGGGGGGGGGGGGGGGGGGGGGGGGGGGGGGGGGGGGGGGGGGGGGGGGGGGGGGGGGGGGGGGGGGGGGGGGGGGGGGGGGGGGGGGGGGGGGGGGGGGGGGGGGGGGGGGGGGGGGGGGGGGGGGGGGGGGGGGGGGGGGGGGGGGGGGGGGGGGGGGGGGGGGGGGGGGGGGGGGGGGGGGGGGGGGGGGGGGGGGGGGGGGGGGGGGGGGGGGGGGGGGGGGGGGGGGGGGGGGGGGGGGGGGGGGGGGGGGGGGGGGGGGGGGGGGGGGGGGGGGGGGGGGGGGGGGGGGGGGGGGGGGGGGGGGGGGGGGGGGGGGGGGGGGGGGGGGGGGGGGGGGGGGGGGGGGGGGGGGGGGGGGGGGGGGGGGGGGGGGGGGGGGGGGGGGGGGGGGGGGGGGGGGGGGGGGGGGGGGGGGGGGGGGGGGGGGGGGGGGGGGGGGGGGGGGGGGGGGGGGGGGGGGGGGGGGGGGGGGGGGGGGGGGGGGGGGGGGGGGGGGGGGGGGGGGGGGGGGGGGGGGGGGGGGGGGGGGGGGGGGGGGGGGGGGGGGGGGGGGGGGGGGGGGGGGACAAAAATTCACACAACATTCCTGTTGTTCTATGTTGACACGAGAAAAAAAATAGAAAGCAATAAGAGGCAATGGATATCGTTTCGTCCCCAAAGGTGGGACGTTCCCTACCGAAAACCATCGTGCTTGTCGTGAGAAGCTCCGGTTTGTGAGAAGCATATACCCAAACCTGCCCAAATGGGACAAATTTTTTACTACGGCATGTTGATGTGGCTCCATGATAGCATGCCAAGTTTCATGAATTTCAGACAAGTTTTGGATTTACTAGAATTTAAAAACCAGGCATCTCAATGTTTTGGCGGCAATCAACGGTGCCCTGGTGTTTGAAATTCATTCCCATTTCTTGCATGGGACCTAAGCATGCACCCAAGGACACAGATTTGATTTTTCAACCAATTTATATGCACTGGAGCATGTGCATGTAGTTCAAATTTTAATTATGCACATAAATGCATTGAAAACTCAGTTAATGCATAAAAATGTCCAAATGAACCCCGAAAAATCACAAAAATTCACACAACACTCCTGTTGTTCTATGTTGACACGAGAATTTTTTTTGAAAGAAATAAGAGGCAATGGATATCATTTTGTCCCCAAAGGTGGGATGTTCCCTACCGAAAACCATCATGCTTGTTGTGAGAAGCTCCGGTTTGTGAGAAGCATATACCCAAACCTGCCCCAAATGGGACAAATTTTTTACCACGGCATGTTGATGCCGCTCCATGATAGCATGCCAAGTGTCATGAATTTTAGACGAGTTTTGGATTTACTAGAATTTAAAAACTAGGCATCTCAATGTTTTGCCGGCAATCAATGGTGCCCTGGTATTCGAAATTCATTCCCATTTCTTGCATGGGACCTAAGCATGCACTCAAGGATACAGATTTGATTTTTCAACCAATTTATATGCACTGGAGCATGTGCATGTAGTTCAAATTTGAATTATGCACATAAATGCATTGAAAACTCAGTTAATGCATAAAAATGTCCAAACGAACCCCGAAAAATCACAAAAATTCACACAACACTCCAGTTGTTCTATGTTGACACGAGAAAAAAAATTGAAAACAATAAGAGGCAATGGATATCGTTCCGTCCCCAAAGGTGGGACGTTCCCTACCGAAAACCATCATGCTTGTTGTGAGAAGCTCCGGTTTGTGAGAAGCATATACCCAAACCTGCCCCAAATGGGACAAAATTTGTACCACGGCATGTTGATGCCGCTCCATTATAGCATGCTAAGTTTCATGAGTTTCAGACGAGTTTTGGATTTACTAGAATTTAAAAACCAGGCATCTCAATGTGGGGGGGGGGGGGGGGGGGGGGGGGGGGGGGGGGGGGGGGGGGGGGGGGGGGGGGGGGGGGGGGGGGGGGGGGGGGGGGGGGGGGGGGGGGGGGGGGGGGGGGGGGGGGGGGGGGGGGGGGGGGGGGGGGGGGGGGGGGGGGGGGGGGGGGGGGGGGGGGGGGGGGGGGGGGGGGGGGGGGGGGGGGGGGGGGGGGGGGGGGGGGGGGGGGGGGGGGGGGGGGGGGGGGGGGGGGGGGGGGGGGGGGGGGGGGGGGGGGGGGGGGGGGGGGGGGGGGGGGGGGGGGGGGGGGGGGGGGGGGGGGGGGGGGGGGGGGGGGGGGGGGGGGGGGGGGGGGGGGGGGGGGGGGGGGGGGGGGGGGGGGGGGGGGGGGGGGGGGGGGGGGGGGGGGGGGGGGGGGGGGGGGGGGGGGGGGGGGGGGGGGGGGGGGGGGGGGGGGGGGGGGGGGGGGGGGGGGGGGGGGGGGGGGGGGGGGGGGGGGGGGGGGGGGGGGGGGGGGGGGGGGGGGGGGGGGGGGGGGGGGGGGGGGGGGGGGGGGGGGGGGGGGGGGGGGGGGGGGGGGGGGGGGGGGGGGGGGGGGGGGGGGGGGGGGGGGGGGGGGGGGGGGGGGGGGGGGGGGGGGGGGGGGGGGGGGGGGGGGGGGGGGGGGGGGGGGGGGGGGGGGGGGGGGGGGGGGGGGGGGGGGGGGGGGGGGGGGGGGGGGGGGGGGGGGGGGGGGGGGGGGGGGGGGGGGGGGGGGGGGGGGGGGGGGGGGGGGGGGGGGGGGGGGGGGGGGGGGGGGGGGGGGGGGGGGGGGGGGGGGGGGGGGGGGGGGGGGGGGGGGGGGGGGGGGGGGGGGGGGGGGGGGGGGGGGGGGGGGGGGGGGGGGGGGGGGGGGGGGGGGGGGGGGGGGGGGGGGGGGGGGGGGGGGGGGGGGATCCAAACGAACCCTGAAAAATCACGAAAATTCACACAACACTCCTGTTGTTCTATGTTGACACGAGAAAAAAATTTGAAAGCAATAAGAGGCAATGGATATCATTTCGTCCCCAAAGGTGGGACGTTCCCTACCGAAAACCATCATGCTTGTTGTGAGAAGCTCTGGTTTGTGAGAAGCATATACCCAAACCTGCCCCAAATGGGACAAACAATTTACCACGACATGTTGATGCCGCTCCATTGTAGCATGCCAAGTGTCATGAATTTTAGACGAGTTTTGGATTTACTAGAATTTAAAAACCAGGCATCTCAATGTTTTGCCAACAATCAACAGTGCCCTGGTGTTCGAAATTCATTCCCATTTCTTGCATGGGACCTAAGCATGCACCTTAGGACACAGATTTGATTTTTCAACCAATTTATATGCACTGGAGCATGTGCATGTAGTTCAAATTTGAATTATGCACATAAATGCATTGAAAACTCAATTAATGCATAAAATGTCCAAACGAACCCCGAAAAATCACAAAAATTCACACAACACTCCTGTATCTATGTTGACACAAGAAAAAAAATTGAAAGCAATAAGAGGCAATGGATATCATTTCGTCCCCAAAGGTGGGACGTTCCCTACCGAGAACCATCATGCTTGTTGTGAGAAGCTCCGGTTTGTGAGAAGCATATACCCAAACCTACCCCAAATGGGACAAAAAATTTACCACGGCATGTTGATGCCGCTACATGATATCATGCCAAGTTTCATGAATTTCAGACGAGTTTTGGATTTACTAGAATTTAAAAACCAGGTATCTCAATGTTTGCAGCCGAGTAACGGTGGCAGGGTGTTTGAAATTCATTCCTGTTTCTTGCATGGGACCTAAGCGTGCAACCAAGGACACATATTTGATTTTTCAATAAGTTTATATGCACTGGAGCATGTGCATGTAGTTCAAATTTTAATTATGCGCATAAAATGCCTGGAAAACCCAGTTAATGTATAAAAATGTACAAACAAACCCTAAATAATTCCAATTTTTTTGACGACACACCTATTGTTGCATGTTCACTGCAGATAAAAGTTCTAATAATTCAAACACCATCCTTTGTAGCTGTGACCCCATTACGTAATTCAAATGATCAAGACGATAAATCAAGTAGATCGCACACAGTTTATTATCACCAACCGTGTGAGATGCAGCATAAAATATATTGGAGCACCGTCGTTGTATAGTACGCCCATGCCTTACGAGAGAAGGTGCATCGGCTACAGTCCACAGCCGGCGTGTCAAGCACACTAGCTAGCTCACTCCCCAAATATCATTTCACTGTTCATTCATCGCCGGTGAAAGATGGGGACGTGGACTCACGTCGTGAGGGCAACTTCGGCGGCCCACTCCGGCGAGAGCGCGGCCGTAGCCGCCAGGCGCGTGCTAACAAGCTTCGTGAGGGCAACCGTAGTCTGCGTCCGGGCGGCCAAGGCAGCCCAAATGGCCGCTGTTGCTTCTCAGGCGGCGGCAGCAGCATCTGCCTCGGGGATAGCAACTGGCGAGAGCGGCACAGCAGCTGTCCGTTCCGCAGCGGCGGACATAGCCTTGCTGGAGGCCGCCCACTACCATGTCGAGGCCGTCCACACCCAGGTCGTGGTGGTCACCGCACAAATCGAACGAAGCTTCTCCGACAACGGTCGGCAACCCACGGCCGAAGAGCTGGCAATCGCTGAGAGCGTTCGAGCAGCCGCCCGTTCCTGCGCGGCATACCTTGCCACGACGGAGCCCGCCAGAGCCCACATGGCGTCCGCCCACGCCCAGCTCGTGGCGGCCTTTTCCAAAGATATAGCGGACGCGGATGGCGAGATGCTTGCCGAGTATGGTGCAATTGATGCCATGGAGCCCCTTCCCCAGGAGACCGTCGGGCGCGAGCTGCACATGGAGGCGGCGGCGGAGATCGACGAGCACCAGCCGTAGTAGTACTCTTTGTTTTGTTTAATTAAGAGCGCCGGTCTTTAATTTGTTAGAGTAATGTTTAGGTTCGCTAGCTCTATTTAATTGCTGAACTTGCTCGATTAAGAAGTTAGTCTCCGTTGTGTACCCAAATTATGCAATGACGTGGATGACCACTGTAACCAGGGAAATTCGAACCAAAATTTTTGACGTTCAAACTCAACACACACGGGTTAAGCTATCTGAATCGTTTGTGATGTTCACATATCGTACACAGTTCTGAATAAGGGACCGTGTCTGATTACACTTTGCGCGCCAGTTTTTTGGCTGAAGCGATTCCAAATTTTCGGCTTCCGCGGAAATATCTACCTCCCCCCCCTTTACCAAAAGCCACATTTCCCCTCTTTCTGCCTTCCTTTCCAAGTTGAAACCTTCAATCCTTGTTGCAGCGCCGCCGCCTCCTCGCCGGCGACCCTCCTTCACGCTCCTCGGCCTCGCCTATCACGGCAGGTAATCCACACCCGACCCCCATCCTCCTCCTCCTTCCACATCCCACATGCCCCTACCGCCGGCGCGAGTGCGACACCTTCCACCTAAATCACCCCCCCCCCCCCCCCCCCCCCCCCCCCCCCCCCCCCCCCCCCCCCCCCCCCCCCCCCCCCCCCCCCCCCCCCCCCCCCCCCCCCCCCCCCCCCCCCCCCCCCCCCCCCCCCCCCCCCCCCCCCCCCCCCCCCCCCCCCCCCCCCCCCCCCCCCCCCCCCCCCCCCCCCCCCCCCCCCCCCCCCCCCCCCCCCCCCCCCCCCCCCCCCCCCCCCCCCCCCCCCCCCCCCCCCCCCCCCCCCCCCCCCCCCCCCCCCCCCCCCCCCCCCCCCCCCCCCCCCCCCCCCCCCCCCCCCCCCCCCCCCCCCCCCCCCCCCCCCCCCCCCCCCCCCCCCCCCCCCCCCCCCCCCCCCCCCCCCCCCCCCCCCCCCCCCCCCCCCCCCCCCCCCCCCCCCCCCCCCCCCCCCCCCCCCCCCCCCCCCCCCCCCCCCCCCCCCCCCCCCCCCCCCCCCCCCCCCCCCCCCCCCCCCCCCCCCCCCCCCCCCCCCCCCCCCCCCCCCCCCCCCCCCCCCCCCCCCCCCCCCCCCCCCCCCCCCCCCCCCCCCCCCCCCCCCCCCCCCCCCCCCCCCCCCCCCCCCCCCCCCCCCCCCCCCCCCCCCCCCCCCCCCCCCCCCCCCCCCCCCCCCCCCCCCCCCCCCCCCCCCCCCCCCCCCCCCCCCCCCCCCCCCCCCCCCCCCCCCCCCCCCCCCCCCCCCCCCCCCCCCCCCCCCCCCCCCCCCCCCCCCCCCCCCCCCCCCCCCCCCCCCCCCCCCCCCCCCCCCCCCCCCCCCCCCCCCCCCCCCCCCCCCCCCCCCCCCCCCCCCCCCCCCCCCCCCCCCCCCCCCCCCCCCCCCCCCCCCCCCCCCCCCCCCCCCCCCCCCCCCCCCCCCCCCCCCCCCCCCCCCCCCCCCCCCCCCCCCCCCCCCCCCCCCCCCCCCCCCCCCCCCCCCCCCCCCCCCCCCCCCCCCCCCCCCCCCCCCCCCCCCCCCCCCCCCCCCCCCCCCCCCCCCCCCCCCCCCCCCCCCCCCCCCCCCCCCCCCCCCCCCCCCCCCCCCCCCCCCCCCCCCCCCCCCCCCCCCCCCCCCCCCCCCCCCCCCCCCCCCCCCCCCCCCCCCCCCCCCCCCCCCCCCCCCCCCCCCCCCCCCCCCCCCCCCCCCCCCCCCCCCCCCCCCCCCCCCCCCCCCCCCCCCCCCCCCCCCCCCCCCCCCCCCCCCCCCCCCCCCCCCCCCCCCCCCCCCCCCCCCCCCCCCCCCCCCCCCCCCCCCCCCCCCCCCCCCCCCCCCCCCCCCCCCCCCCCCCCCCCCCCCCCCCCCCCCCCCCCCCCCCCCCCCCCCCCCCCCCCCCCCCCCCCCCCCCCCCCCCCCCCCCCCCCCCCCCCCCCCCCCCCCCCCCCCCCCCCCCCCCCCCCCCCCCCCCCCCCCCCCCCCCCCCCCCCCCCCCCCCCCCCCCCCCCCCCCCCCCCCCCCCCCCCCCCCCCCCCCCCCCCCCCCCCCCCCCCCCCCCCCCCCCCCCCCCCCCCCCCCCCCCCCCCCCCCCCCCCCCCCCCCCCCCCCCCCCCCCCCCCCCCCCCCCCCCCCCCCCCCCCCCCCCCCCCCCCCCCCCCCCCCCCCCCCCCCCCCCCCCCCCCCCCCCCCCCCCCCCCCCCCCCCCCCCCCCCCCCCCCCCCCCCCCCCCCCCCCCCCCCCCCCCCCCCCCCCCCCCCCCCCCCCCCCCCCCCCCCCCCCCCCCCCCCCCCCCCCCCCCCCCCCCCCCCCCCCCCCCCCCCCCCCCCCCCCCCCCCCCCCCCCCCCCCCCCCCCCCCCCCCCCCCCCCCCCCCCCCCCCCCCCCCCCCCCCCCCCCCCCCCCCCCCCCCCCCCCCCCCCCCCCCCCCCCCCCCCCCCCCCCCCCCCCCCCCCCCCCCCCCCCCCCCCCCCCCCCCCCCCCCCCCCCCCCCCCCCCCCCCCCCCCCCCCCCCCCCCCCCCCCCCCCCCCCCCCCCCCCCCCCCCCCCCCCCCCCCCCCCCCCCCCCCCCCCCCCCCCCCCCCCCCCCCCCCCCCCCCCCCCCCCCCCCCCCCCCCCCCCCCCCCCCCCCCCCCCCCCCCCCCCCCCCCCCCCCCCCCCCCCCCCCCCCCCCCCCCCCCCCCCCCCCCCCCCCCCCCCCCCCCCCCCCCCCCCCCCCCCCCCCCCCCCCCCCCCCCCCCCCCCCCCCCCCCCCCCCCCCCCCCCCCCCCCCCCCCCCCCCCCCCCCCCCCCCCCCCCCCCCCCCCCCCCCCCCCCCCCCCCCCCCCCCCCCCCCCCCCCCCCCCCCCCCCCCCCCCCCCCCCCCCCCCCCCCCCCCCCCCCCCCCCCCCCCCCCCCCCCCCCCCCCCCCCCCCCCCCCCCCCCCCCCCCCCCCCCCCCCCCCCCCCCCCCCCCCCCCCCCCCCCCCCCCCCCCCCCCCCCCCCCCCCCCCCCCCCCCCCCCCCCCCCCCCCCCCCCCCCCCCCCCCCCCCCCCCCCCCCCCCCCCCCCCCCCCCCCCCCCCCCCCCCCCCCCCCCCCCCCCCCCCCCCCCCCCCCCCCCCCCCCCCCCCCCCCCCCCCCCCCCCCCCCCCCCCCCCCCCCCCCCCCCCCCCCCCCCCCCCCCCCCCCCCCCCCCCCCCCCCCCCCCCCCCCCCCCCCCCCCCCCCCCCCCCCCCCCCCCCCCCCCCCCCCCCCCCCCCCCCCCCCCCCCCCCCCCCCCCCCCCCCCCCCCCCCCCCCCCCCCCCCCCCCCCCCCCCCCCCCCCCCCCCCCCCCCCCCCCCCCCCCCCCCCCCCCCCCCCCCCCCCCCCCCCCCCCCCCCCCCCCCCCCCCCCCCCCCCCCCCCCCCCCCCCCCCCCCCCCCCCCCCCCCCCCCCCCCCCCCCCCCCCCCCCCCCCCCCCCCCCCCCCCCCCCCCCCCCCCCCCCCCCCCCCCCCCCCCCCCCCCCCCCCCCCCCCCCCCCCCCCCCCCCCCCCCCCCCCCCCCCCCCCCCCCCCCCCCCCCCCCCCCCCCCCCCCCCCCCCCCCCCCCCCCCCCCCCCCCCCCCCCCCCCCCCCCCCCCCCCCCCCCCCCCCCCCCCCCCCCCCCCCCCCCCCCCCCCCCCCCCCCCCCCCCCCCCCCCCCCCCCCCCCCCCCCCCCCCCCCCCCCCCCCCCCCCCCCCCCCCCCCCCCCCCCCCCCCCCCCCCCCCCCCCCCCCCCCCCCCCCCCCCCCCCCCCCCCCCCCCCCCCCCCCCCCCCCCCCCCCCCCCCCCCCCCCCCCCCCCCCCCCCCCCCCCCCCCCCCCCCCCCCCCCCCCCCCCCCCCCCCCCCCCCCCCCCCCCCCCCCCCCCCCCCCCCCCCCCCCCCCCCCCCCCCCCCCCCCCCCCCCCCCCCCCCCCCCCCCCCCCCCCCCCCCCCCCCCCCCCCCCCCCCCCCCCCCCCCCCCCCCCCCCCCCCCCCCCCCCCCCCCCCCCCCCCCCCCCCCCCCCCCCCCCCCCCCCCCCCCCCCCCCCCCCCCCCCCCCCCCCCCCCCCCCCCCCCCCCCCCCCCCCCCCCCCCCCCCCCCCCCCCCCCCCCCCCCCCCCCCCCCCCCCCCCCCCCCCCCCCCCCCCCCCCCCCCCCCCCCCCCCCCCCCCCCCCCCCCCCCCCCCCCCCCCCCCCCCCCCCCCCCCCCCCCCCCCCCCCCCCCCCCCCCCCCCCCCCCCCCCCCCCCCCCCCCCCCCCCCCCCCCCCCCCCCCCCCCCCCCCCCCCCCCCCCCCCCCCCCCCCCCCCCCCCCCCCCCCCCCCCCCCCCCCCCCCCCCCCCCCCCCCCCCCCCCCCCCCCCCCCCCCCCCCCCCCCCCCCCCCCCCCCCCCCCCCCCCCCCCCCCCCCCCCCCCCCCCCCCCCCCCCCCCCCCCCCCCCCCCCCCCCCCCCCCCCCCCCCCCCCCCCCCCCCCCCCCCCCCCCCCCCCCCCCCCCCCCCCCCCCCCCCCCCCCCCCCCCCCCCCCCCCCCCCCCCCCCCCCCCCCCCCCCCCCCCCCCCCCCCCCCCCCCCCCCCCCCCCCCCCCCCCCCCCCCCCCCCCCCCCCCCCCCCCCCCCCCCCCCCCCCCCCCCCCCCCCCCCCCCCCCCCCCCCCCCCCCCCCCCCCCCCCCCCCCCCCCCCCCCCCCCCCCCCCCCCCCCCCCCCCCCCCCCCCCCCCCCCCCCCCCCCCCCCCCCCCCCCCCCCCCCCCCCCCCCCCCCCCCCCCCCCCCCCCCCCCCCCCCCCCCCCCCCCCCCCCCCCCCCCCCCCCCCCCCCCCCCCCCCCCCCCCCCCCCCCCCCCCCCCCCCCCCCCCCCCCCCCCCCCCCCCCCCCCCCCCCCCCCCCCCCCCCCCCCCCCCCCCCCCCCCCCCCCCCCCCCCCCCCCCCCCCCCCCCCCCCCCCCCCCCCCCCCCCCCCCCCCCCCCCCCCCCCCCCCCCCCCCCCCCCCCCCCCCCCCCCCCCCCCCCCCCCCCCCCCCCCCCCCCCCCCCCCCCCCCCCCCCCCCCCCCCCCCCCCCCCCCCCCCCCCCCCCCCCCCCCCCCCCCCCCCCCCCCCCCCCCCCCCCCCCCCCCCCCCCCCCCCCCCCCCCCCCCCCCCCCCCCCCCCCCCCCCCCCCCCCCCCCCCCCCCCCCCCCCCCCCCCCCCCCCCCCCCCCCCCCCCCCCCCCCCCCCCCCCCCCCCCCCCCCCCCCCCCCCCCCCCCCCCCCCCCCCCCCCCCCCCCCCCCCCCCCCCCCCCCCCCCCCCCCCCCCCCCCCCCCCCCCCCCCCCCCCCCCCCCCCCCCCCCCCCCCCCCCCCCCCCCCCCCCCCCCCCCCCCCCCCCCCCCCCCCCCCCCCCCCCCCCCCCCCCCCCCCCCCCCCCCCCCCCCCCCCCCCCCCCCCCCCCCCCCCCCCCCCCCCCCCCCCCCCCCCCCCCCCCCCCCCCCCCCCCCCCCCCCCCCCCCCCCCCCCCCCCCCCCCCCCCCCCCCCCCCCCCCCCCCCCCCCCCCCCCCCCCCCCCCCCCCCCCCCCCCCCCCCCCCCCCCCCCCCCCCCCCCCCCCCCCCCCCCCCCCCCCCCCCCCCCCCCCCCCCCCCCCCCCCCCCCCCCCCCCCCCCCCCCCCCCCCCCCCCCCCCCCCCCCCCCCCCCCCCCCCCCCCCCCCCCCCCCCCCCCCCCCCCCCCCCCCCCCCCCCCCCCCCCCCCCCCCCCCCCCCCCCCCCCCCCCCCCCCCCCCCCCCCCCCCCCCCCCCCCCCCCCCCCCCCCCCCCCCCCCCCCCCCCCCCCCCCCCCCCCCCCCCCCCCCCCCCCCCCCCCCCCCCCCCCCCCCCCCCCCCCCCCCCCCCCCCCCCCCCCCCCCCCCCCCCCCCCCCCCCCCCCCCCCCCCCCCCCCCCCCCCCCCCCCCCCCCCCCCCCCCCCCCCCCCCCCCCCCCCCCCCCCCCCCCCCCCCCCCCCCCCCCCCCCCCCCCCCCCCCCCCCCCCCCCCCCCCCCCCCCCCCCCCCCCCCCCCCCCCCCCCCCCCCCCCCCCCCCCCCCCCCCCCCCCCCCCCCCCCCCCCCCCCCCCCCCCCCCCCCCCCCCCCCCCCCCCCCCCCCCCCCCCCCCCCCCCCCCCCCCCCCCCCCCCCCCCCCCCCCCCCCCCCCCCCCCCCCCCCCCCCCCCCCCCCCCCCCCCCCCCCCCCCCCCCCCCCCCCCCCCCCCCCCCCCCCCCCCCCCCCCCCCCCCCCCCCCCCCCCCCCCCCCCCCCCCCCCCCCCCCCCCCCCCCCCCCCCCCCCCCCCCCCCCCCCCCCCCCCCCCCCCCCCCCCCCCCCCCCCCCCCCCCCCCCCCCCCCCCCCCCCCCCCCCCCCCCCCCCCCCCCCCCCCCCCCCCCCCCCCCCCCCCCCCCCCCCCCCCCCCCCCCCCCCCCCCCCCCCCCCCCCCCCCCCCCCCCCCCCCCCCCCCCCCCCCCCCCCCCCCCCCCCCCCCCCCCCCCCCCCCCCCCCCCCCCCCCCCCCCCCCCCCCCCCCCCCCCCCCCCCCCCCCCCCCCCCCCCCCCCCCCCCCCCCCCCCCCCCCCCCCCCCCCCCCCCCCCCCCCCCCCCCCCCCCCCCCCCCCCCCCCCCCCCCCCCCCCCCCCCCCCCCCCCCCCCCCCCCCCCCCCCCCCCCCCCCCCCCCCCCCCCCCCCCCCCCCCCCCCCCCCCCCCCCCCCCCCCCCCCCCCCCCCCCCCCCCCCCCCCCCCCCCCCCCCCCCCCCCCCCCCCCCCCCCCCCCCCCCCCCCCCCCCCCCCCCCCCCCCCCCCCCCCCCCCCCCCCCCCCCCCCCCCCCCCCCCCCCCCCCCCCCCCCCCCCCCCCCCCCCCCCCCCCCCCCCCCCCCCCCCCCCCCCCCCCCCCCCCCCCCCCCCCCCCCCCCCCCCCCCCCCCCCCCCCCCCCCCCCCCCCCCCCCCCCCCCCCCCCCCCCCCCCCCCCCCCCCCCCCCCCCCCCCCCCCCCCCCCCCCCCCCCCCCCCCCCCCCCCCCCCCCCCCCCCCCCCCCCCCCCCCCCCCCCCCCCCCCCCCCCCCCCCCCCCCCCCCCCCCCCCCCCCCCCCCCCCCCCCCCCCCCCCCCCCCCCCCCCCCCCCCCCCCCCCCCCCCCCCCCCCCCCCCCCCCCCCCCCCCCCCCCCCCCCCCCCCCCCCCCCCCCCCCCCCCCCCCCCCCCCCCCCCCCCCCCCCCCCCCCCCCCCCCCCCCCCCCCCCCCCCCCCCCCCCCCCCCCCCCCCCCCCCCCCCCCCCCCCCCCCCCCCCCCCCCCCCCCCCCCCCCCCCCCCCCCCCCCCCCCCCCCCCCCCCCCCCCCCCCCCCCCCCCCCCCCCCCCCCCCCCCCCCCCCCCCCCCCCCCCCCCCCCCCCCCCCCCCCCCCCCCCCCCCCCCCCCCCCCCCCCCCCCCCCCCCCCCCCCCCCCCCCCCCCCCCCCCCCCCCCCCCCCCCCCCCCCCCCCCCCCCCCCCCCCCCCCCCCCCCCCCCCCCCCCCCCCCCCCCCCCCCCCCCCCCCCCCCCCCCCCCCCCCCCCCCCCCCCCCCCCCCCCCCCCCCCCCCCCCCCCCCCCCCCCCCCCCCCCCCCCCCCCCCCCCCCCCCCCCCCCCCCCCCCCCCCCCCCCCCCCCCCCCCCCCCCCCCCCCCCCCCCCCCCCCCCCCCCCCCCCCCCCCCCCCCCCCCCCCCCCCCCCCCCCCCCCCCCCCCCCCCCCCCCCCCCCCCCCCCCCCCCCCCCCCCCCCCCCCCCCCCCCCCCCCCCCCCCCCCCCCCCCCCCCCCCCCCCCCCCCCCCCCCCCCCCCCCCCCCCCCCCCCCCCCCCCCCCCCCCCCCCCCCCCCCCCCCCCCCCCCCCCCCCCCCCCCCCCCCCCCCCCCCCCCCCCCCCCCCCCCCCCCCCCCCCCCCCCCCCCCCCCCCCCCCCCCCCCCCCCCCCCCCCCCCCCCCCCCCCCCCCCCCCCCCCCCCCCCCCCCCCCCCCCCCCATGCTTAGGTCCCATGCAAGAAATGGGAATGAATATCAAACAGCGGGGCACCATTGATTGTCGGCAAAACATTGAGATGCCTGGTTTTGAAATTCTAGTAAATCCAAAACTCGTCTGAAATTCATGAAACTTGGCATGCTATCATGGAGCGGCATCAACATGTCGTGGTACAAATTTCATCCCATTTGTGGCAGGTTTGGGTATATGCTTCTCACAAACCGGAGCTTCTCACAACAAGCATGATGGTTTTCGGTAGGGAACGTCCCACCTTTGGGGACGAAACGATATCCATTGCCTCTTATTGCTTTCAATTTTTTTTTCTCGTGTCAACATAGCACCACAGGAGTGTTGTGTGAATTTTTGTGATTTTTCGTGGTTCGTTTGGACATTTTTATGCATTAACTGAGTTTTCAATGCATTTTATGTGCATAATTCAAATTTGAACTACATGCACATGCTCCAGTGCATATAAATTGGTTGGAAAATCAAATCTGTGTCCTTGGGTGCATGCTTAGGTCCCATGCAAGAAATGGGAATGAATTTCAAACACCGGGGCACCGCTGATTGCCGGCAAAACATTGAGATGCCTGGTTTTTAAATTCTAGTAAATCCAAAACTCGTCTGAAATTCATGAAACTTGGCATGCTATCATGGAGCAGCATCAACATGCCGTGGTACAAATTTTGTCCCATTTGGGGCAGGTTTGGGTATATGCTTCTCACAAACGGGAGCTTCTCACAACAAGCATGATGGTTTTTGGTAGGGAACGTCCCACCTTTGGGGACGAAACGATATCCATTGTCTCTTATTGCTTTCAAAATTTTTTCTCGTGTCAACATAGAACAACAAGAGTGTTGTGTGAATTTTTGTGATTTTTCGGTGTTCGTTTGGACATTTTTATGCATTAACTGAGTTTTTAATGCATTTTATGTGCATAATTCAAATTTGAACTACATGCACATGCACTAGTGCATATAAATTGGTTGAAAAATCAAATATGTGTCCTTGGGTGCATGCTTATGTCCCATGCAAGAAATGGGAATGAAAATTCAAACACCGGGGCACCGTTGATTGCCGGCAAAACATTGAGATGCCTGATTTTTAGATTCTTGTAAATCGAAAACTTGTCTGAAATTCATGAAACTTGTCATGCTATCATGGAGCAGCATCAACATGCCGTGGTACAAATTTTGTCCTATTTGGGGCAGGTTTGGGTATATGCTTCTCACAAACCGGAGCTTCTCACAACAAGCATGATAGTTTTCGGTAGGGAATGTCCCACCTTTGGGGACGAAACGATATCCATTGCCTCTTATTGCTTTCAATTTTTTTTCTCGTGTCAACATAGAACAACAGGAGTGTTGTGTGAATTTTTGTGATTTTGGGGGTTCGTTTGGACATATTTATGCATTAACTGAGTTTTCAATGCATTTTATGTGCATCATTCAAATTTGAACTACATGCACATGCTCCGGTGCATATAAATTGGTTGAAAAATGAAATCTGTGTCCTTGGGTGCATGCTTAGGTCCCATGGAAGAAATGGGAATGAATTTCACCCCCCCCCCCCCCCCCCCCCCCCCCCCCCCCCCCCCCCCCCCCCCCCCCCCCCCCCCCCCCCCCCCCCCCCCCCCCCCCCCCCCCCCCCCCCCCCCCCCCCCCCCCCCCCCCCCCCCCCCCCCCCCCCCCCCCCCCCCCCCCCCCCCCCCCCCCCCCCCCCCCCCCCCCCCCCCCCCCCCCCCCCCCCCCCCCCCCCCCCCCCCCCCCCCCCCCCCCCCCCCCCCCCCCCCCCCCCCCCCCCCCCCCCCCCCCCCCCCCCCCCCCCCCCCCCCCCCCCCCCCCCCCCCCCCCCCCCCCCCCCCCCCCCCCCCCCCCCCCCCCCCCCCCCCCCCCCCCCCCCCCCCCCCCCCCCCCCCCCCCCCCCCCCCCCCCCCCCCCCCCCCCCCCCCCCCCCCCCCCCCCCCCCCCCCCCCCCCCCCCCCCCCCCCCCCCCCCCCCCCCCCCCCCCCCCCCCCCCCCCCCCCCCCCCCCCCCCCCCCCCCCCCCCCCCCCCCCCCCCCCCCCCCCCCCCCCCCCCCCCCCCCCCCCCCCCCCCCCCCCCCCCCCCCCCCCCCCCCGGGGACGAAACGATATCCATTGCCTCTTATTGCTTTCAAATTTTTTTCTCGTCTCAACATAGAACAACAGGAGTGTTGTGTGAATTTTTGTGATTTTTGGGGTTCGTTTGGACATTTTTATGCATTAACTGAGTTTTCATCGCATTTTATGTGCATAATTCAAATTTGAACTACATGCACATGCTCTAGTGCATATAAATTGGTTGAAAAATCAAATCTGTGTCCCTGGGTGCATGCTTAGGTCCCATGCAAGAAATGGGACTGAATTTCAAACACCGGGGCACCGTTGATTGCCGGCAAAACATTGAAATGCCTGGTTTTTAAGATCTAGTAAATCCAAAACTCGTCTGAAATTCATGAAACTTGTCATGCAATCATGGAGCGGCATCAACATGCCATGGTACAAATTTTGTCCCATTTGGGGCAGGTTTGGGTATATGCTTCTCACAAACCGGAGCTTCTCACAACAAGCACCCCCCCCCCCCCCCCCCCAGCGGCATCAACATGCCGTGGTACAAATTTTGTCCCATTTGGGGTAGGTTTGGTTATATGCTTTTGACAAACAGGAGCTTCTCACAACAAGCATGATGGTTTTCGGTAGGGAACGTCCCACCTTTGGGGACGAAACGATATCCATTGCCTCTTATTGCTTTCAAATTTTTTTCTCGTGTGAACATAGAACAACAGGAGTGTTGTGTGAATTATTGTGATTTTTTGGGGTTCGTTTAGACATTTTTAGGCATTAACCGAGTTTTCAACGCATTTTATGTGCACAATTCAAATTTGAACTACATGCACATGCTCCAGTGCATATAAATTGGTTGAAAAATCAAATCTGTGTCCTTGGGTGCATGCTTAGGTCCCATGCAAGAAATGGGAATGAATTTCAAACACCGGGGCACCGTTGATTGCCGTCAAAACATTGAGATGCCTGGTTTTTAAATATTAGTAAATCCAAAACTCGTCTGAAATTCATGAAACTTGGCATGCTATCATGGAGGGGGGGGGGGGGGGGGGGGGGGGGGGGGGGGGGGGGGGGGGGGGGGGGGGGGGGGGGGGGGGGGGGGGGGGGGGGGGGGGGGGGGGGGGGGGGGGGGGGGGGGGGGGGGGGGGGGGGGGGGGGGGGGGGGGGGGGGGGGGGGGGGGGGGGGGGGGGGGGGGGGGGGGGGGGGGGGGGGGGGGGGGGGGGGGGGGGGGGGGGGGGGGGGGGGGGGGGGGGGGGGGGGGGGGGGGGGGGGGGGGGGGGGGGGGGGGGGGGGGGGGGGGGGGGGGGGGGGGGGGGGGGGGGGGGGGGGGGGGGGGGGGGGGGGGGGGGGGGGGGGGGGGGGGGGGGGGGGGGGGGGGGGGGGGGGGGGGGGGGGGGGGGGGGGGGGGGGGGGGGGGGGGGGGGGGGGGGGGGGGGGGGGGGGGGGGGGGGGGGGGGGGGGGGGGGGGGGGGGGGGGGGGGGGGGGGGGGGGGGGGGGGGGGGGGGGGGGGGGGGGGGGGGGGGGGGGGGGGGGGGGGGGGGGGGGGGGGGGGGGGGGGGGGGGGGGGGGGGGGGGGGGGGGGGGGGGGGGGGGGGGGGGGGGGGGGGGGGGGGGGGGGGGGGGGGGGGGGGGGGGGGGGGGGGGGGGGGGGGGGGGGGGGGGGGGGGGGGGGGGGGGGGGGGGGGGGGGGGGGGGGGGGGGGGGGGGGGGGGGGGGGGGGGGGGGGGGGGGGGGGGGGGGGGGGGGGGGGGGGGGGGGGGGGGGGGGGGGGGGGGGGGGGGGGGGGGGGGGGGGGGGGGGGGGGGGGGGGGGGGGGGGGGGGGGGGGGGGGGGGGGGGGGGGGGGGGGGGGGGGGGGGGGGGGGGGGGGGGGGGGGGGGGGGGGGGGGGGGGGGGGGGGGGGGGGGGGGGGGGGGGGGGGGGGGGGGGGGGGGGGGGGGGGGGGGGGGGGGGGGGGGGGGGGGGGGGGGGGGGGGGGGGGGGGGGGGGGGGGGGGGGGGGGGGGGGGGGGGGGGGGGGGGGGGGGGGGGGGGGGGGGGGGGGGGGGGGGGGGGGGGGGGGGGGGGGGGGGGGGGGGGGGGGGGGGGGGGGGGGGGGGGGGGGGGGGGGGGGGGGGGGGGGGGGGGGGGGGGGGGGGGGGGGGGGGGGGGGGGGGGGGGGGGGGGGGGGGGGGGGGGGGGGGGGGGGGGGGGGGGGGGGGGGGGGGGGGGGGGGGGGGGGGGGGGGGGGGGGGGGGGGGGGGGGGGGGGGGGGGGGGGGGGGGGGGGGGGGGGGGGGGGGGGGGGGGGGGGGGGGGGGGGGGGGGGGGGGGGGGGGGGGGGGGGGGGGGGGGGGGGGGGGGGGGGGGGGGGGGGGGGGGGGGGGGGGGGGGGGGGGGGGGGGGGGGGGGGGGGGGGGGGGGGGGGGGGGGGGGGGGGGGGGGGGGGGGGGGGGGGGGGGGGGGGGGGGGGGGGGGGGGGGGGGGGGGGGGGGGGGGGGGGGGGGGGGGGGGGGGGGGGGGGGGGGGGGGGGGGGGGGGGGGGGGGGGGGGGGGGGGGGGGGGGGGGGGGGGGGGGGGGGGGGGGGGGGGGGGGGGGGGGGGGGGGGGGGGGGGGGGGGGGGGGGGGGGGGGGGGGGGGGGGGGGGGGGGGGGGGGGGGGGGGGGGGGGGGGGGGGGGGGGGGGGGGGGGGGGGGGGGGGGGGGGGGGGGGGGGGGGGGGGGGGGGGGGGGGGGGGGGGGGGGGGGGGGGGGGGGGGGGGGGGGGGGGGGGGGGGGGGGGGGGGGGGGGGGGGGGGGGGGGGGGGGGGGGGGGGGGGGGGGGGGGGGGGGGGGGGGGGGGGGGGGGGGGGGGGGGGGGGGGGGGGGGGGGGGGGGGGGGGGGGGGGGGGGGGGGGGGGGGGGGGGGGGGGGGGGGGGGGGGGGGGGGGGGGGGGGGGGGGGGGGGGGGGGGGGGGGGGGGGGGGGGGGGGGGGGGGGGGGGGGGGGGGGGGGGGGGGGGGGGGGGGGGGGGGGGGGGGGGGGGGGGGGGGGGGGGGGGGGGGGGGGGGGGGGGGGGGGGGGGGGGGGGGGGGGGGGGGGGGGGGGGGGGGGGGGGGGGGGGGGGGGGGGGGGGGGGGGGGGGGGGGGGGGGGGGGGGGGGGGGGGGGGGGGGGGGGGGGGGGGGGGGGGGGGGGGGGGGGGGGGGGGGGGGGGGGGGGGGGGGGGGGGGGGGGGGGGGGGGGGGGGGGGGGGGGGGGGGGGGGGGGGGGGGGGGGGGGGGGGGGGGGGGGGGGGGGGGGGGGGGGGGGGGGGGGGGGGGGGGGGGGGGGGGGGGGGGGGGGGGGGGGGGGGGGGGGGGGGGGGGGGGGGGGGGGGGGGGGGGGGGGGGGGGGGGGGGGGGGGGGGGGGGGGGGGGGGGGGGGGGGGGGGGGGGGGGGGGGGGGGGGGGGGGGGGGGGGGGGGGGGGGGGGGGGGGGGGGGGGGGGGGGGGGGGGGGGGGGGGGGGGGGGGGGGGGGGGGGGGGGGGGGGGGGGGGGGGGGGGGGGGGGGGGGGGGGGGGGGGGGGGGGGGGGGGGGGGGGGGGGGGGGGGGGGGGGGGGGGGGGGGGGGGGGGGGGGGGGGGGGGGGGGGGGGGGGGGGGGGGGGGGGGGGGGGGGGGGGGGGGGGGGGGGGGGGGGGGGGGGGGGGGGGGGGGGGGGGGGGGGGGGGGGGGGGGGGGGGGGGGGGGGGGGGGGGGGGGGGGGGGGGGGGGGGGGGGGGGGGGGGGGGGGGGGGGGGGGGGGGGGGGGGGGGGGGGGGGGGGGGGGGGGGGGGGGGGGGGGGGGGGGGGGGGGGGGGGGGGGGGGGGGGGGGGGGGGGGGGGGGGGGGGGGGGGGGGGGGGGGGGGGGGGGGGGGGGGGGGGGGGGGGGGGGGGGGGGGGGGGGGGGGGGGGGGGGGGGGGGGGGGGGGGGGGGGGGGGGGGGGGGGGGGGGGGGGGGGGGGGGGGGGGGGGGGGGGGGGGGGGGGGGGGGGGGGGGGGGGGGGGGGGGGGGGGGGGGGGGGGGGGGGGGGGGGGGGGGGGGGGGGGGGGGGGGGGGGGGGGGGGGGGGGGGGGGGGGGGGGGGGGGGGGGGGGGGGGGGGGGGGGGGGGGGGGGGGGGGGGGCCATTTGGGGCAGGTTTGGGTATATGCTTCTCACAAACCGGAGCTTCTCACAACAAGCATGATAGTTTTCGGTAGGGAGGGGGGGGGGGGGGGGGGGGGGGGGGGGGGGGGGGACCTTTGGGGACGAAACGATATCCATTGCCTCTTATTGCTTTCAAATTTTTTTCTCGTGTCAACATAGAACAACAGCAGTGTTGTGTGAATTTTTGTGATTTTCGGGGTTCGTTCGGACATTTTTATGCATTAAGTGAGTTTTCATCGCATTTTATGTGCAAAATTCAAATTTGAACTACACGCACATGCTCCAGTGCATATAAATTGGTTGAAAAATCAAATCTGTGTCCTTGGGTGCATGCTTAGGTCCCATGCAAGAAATGGGAATGAATATCAAACAGCGGGGCACCGTTGATTGTCGGCAAAACATTGAGATGCCTGGTTTTTAAATTCTAGTAAATCCAAAACTCATCTGAAATTCATGAAACTTGGCATGCTATCAAGGAGCGACATCAACATGCCGTGGTACAAATTTTGTCCCATTTGGGGCAGGTTTGGGTATATGCTTCTCACAAACGGGAGCTTCTCACAACAAGCATCATGGTTTTTGGTAGGGAACGTCCCACTTTTGGGGACGAAATGATATCCATTGACTCGTATTGCTTTCAATTTTTTTTCTCGTGTCAACATGGAACAACAGGAGTGTTGTGTGAATTTTTCTGATTTTTGGGGTTCGTTTGGACATTTTTATGCATTAACTGAGTTTTCAATGC
>JAAAWM010009608.1:0-25733 GCA_036873465.1 Thinopyrum obtusiflorum
GTCCGCACGCTTAACGTTCGATGACGATTTTGTATTATATGAGTTATGTGATTTGGTGACCGAATGTTGTTCGGAGTCCCGGATGAGATTACAGACACGACGAGGAGTCTCGAAATGGTTGAGAGGTATAGATTGATATATAGGACGATGGTATTCGGACACAGAGGGTACCGGGTACATATCGGGTCACCGGAAGGGGTTCCGGGTACCCCCGGCAAAAGATATGTGGCCTAATGGGCCAAGAGGGGAAACACAGCAGCCAGCAGGGGCTGCTGCACCCCCCATATGGGCCGCACCTGAGGGGAAGAAAAGAGGGGAAGAGAGAAGGAAGGGGAGGGATTCGGCCTCCCCCTTCCTTCCCTCCTCCCTCCTCCTTCCTTTCCCCTCCGGTAAATAAGGAAAGGGGGGATGCCGAATTGGGGAGGCACCCAAGTAGGATTCCTCCTACTTGGGGCGCCCCCTACTGCTCCCCTCCCTCTCCCACCTATATATACATGGGGAGGGGGCACCTAGAACACACAACAACATCTGTTAGCCGTGTGCGGCGCCCCCCTCCACAGATTACACCCTCGGTCATATTCTCGCGGTGCTTAGTCGAAGCCCTGCGCGGATCACTTCACCATCACCGTCACCACGCCATCGTGCTGACGGAGCTCATCTACTCCCTCGACACTTTTCTGGATCAAGAGTTCGAGGGACGTCATCGAGCTGAACGTGTGCAGAACTCGGAGGTGCCGTACGTTCGGTGCTTAATCAGTCGGAACGAGAAGAAGTTCAACTACATCAACCGTGTTGTCAAACGCTTCCGCTTTCGGTCTACGAGGGTACGTAGACACACTCTCCCCTTCTCGTTGCAATGCATCTCCTAGATAGATCTTGCATGAGCGTAGGATTTTTTTTGAAATTGCTTGCTACGTTTTCCAACAGTGGCATCCGAGCCAGGTCTATGCGTAGATGATATGCACGAGTAGAACACAAAGAGTTGTGGGCGGTGATCGTCATACTGCTTACCACCAATGTCTTATTTTGATTCAGCGGTATTGTTGGATGAAGCGGCCCGGACCAACCTTACATGACCACGTTCATGAGACCGGTTCCACCAACAGACATGCAACTAGTTTTGCATAAAGATGGCTGGCGGGTGTCTGTTTCTCCTACTTTAGTTGAATCGAATTTGATTGCGGTCGGTCCTTGTTGAAGGTTAAAACAACAAACTTGATAAATGGGGGGGGGGGGGGGGGGGGGGGGGGGGGGGGGGGGGGGGGGGGGGGGGGGGGGGGGGGGGGGGGGGGGGGGGGGGGGGGGGGGGGGGGGGGGGGGGGGGGGGGGGGGGGGGGGGGGGGGGGGGGGGGGGGGGGGGGGGGGGGGGGGGGGGGGGGGGGGGGGGGGGGGGGGGGGGGGGGGGGGGGGGGGGGGGGGGGGGGGGGGGGGGGGGGGGGGGGGGGGGGGGGGGGGGGGGGGGGGGGGGGCAAATGCCATGTAATTGCTTTACTTTATCACTATGCGTTAGCGATAGTTGTAAAAGCAATAGTTGGCGAGACGACCACGACGCAATGATGGAGATCAAGGTGTCGAGTCGGTGACGATGGAGATCATGACGATACTTTGGAGATGCAGATCAAAAGCACAAGATGATGATGGCCATATCATGTCACATATTTTGATTGCATGTGATGTTTATCTTTTATGCATCTTATTTTGCTTAGTACGGCTGTAGCATTATAAGTTGATCCCTTCACTAAATTTCAAGGTATAAGTGTTCTCCCTGAGTATGCACTGTTGCGACAGTTCGTCGTGTTGAGACACCACGTGATGATCGGGTGTGATAGACTCTACGTTCACATACAATGGGTGCAAGACAGTTTTGCACATGCGAAATACTTGGGTTAAACTTGACGAGCCTGGCATGTACAGACATGGCCTCGGAACTCTGGAGACCGAAAGGTCGAACGTGAATCATATAGTAGATATGATCAACATAGAGATGTTCACCATTGATGACTACCCCATCTCACGCGATGATCGGACATGGGTTAGTTGATTTGGATCACGTATCACTTAGATGACTTGAGGGATGTCTATTTAAGTGGGAGTTCTTAAGTAATTTGATTAATTGAACTTAATTTATCATGAAATTAGTCCTGATAGTATTTGCAAATTATGTCTTAGATCAAATAGCTCGCGATGTAGCTCCCCATTTATTTTTTGATATGTTCCTAGAGAAAAATAAGTTGAAAGATGATAGTAGCAATGGTGCGGACTTGGTCCGTGATTTGAGGATTATCCTCATTGCTGCACAGAAGAATTATGTCCTTGATGCACCGCTATGTGACAGACCTATTGCAGGAGCAGATGCAGACGTTATGAACGTTCAGCAAGCTCGATATGATGACTACTTGATAGTCTAGTGCGCCATGCTTTACGGCTTAGAACCGGGATTTCAAAAACGTTTTGAATGCCACGGAGCATATGAGATGTTCCAAGATTGGTATTTCAGATTCATGCCCATGTCGAGAGGTATGAGACCTCTGACAAGTACTTTGCCAACAAGATGGAGGAGAATAGCTCAGCTAGTGAGCATGTGCTCAGAATGTCTGGGTACTACAATCGCTTGAATCAAGTGGGAGTTAATCTTCCAGATAAGATAGTGATTGACATAGTTCTCTAGTCACTATCACCAAACTACTAGAACTTCGTGATGAACTATAATATGCAAGGGATGATGAAAATAATTCCCGAGCTCTTCGCGATGCTGAAATCGGCGAAGGTAGAAATCAAGAAAGAGCATCAAGTGTTGATGGTTAACAAGACCACTAGTTTCAAGAAAAAGGGTGAGGGAAAGAAAGGGAACTTCAAGAAGAATGGCAAGAAAGTTGCCAATCACGTGAAGAAGCCCAAAGCTGGCCGGGATTTCAAAAACGTTTTGAATGCCACGGAGCATATGAGATGTTCCAAGATTGGTATTTCAGATTCATGCCCATGTCGAGAGGTATGAGACCTCTGACAAGTACTTTGCCAACAAGATGGAGGAGAATAGCTCAGCTAGTGAGCATGTGCTCAGAATGTCTGGGTACTACAATCGCTTGAATCAAGTGGGAGTTAATCTTCCAGATAAGATAGTGATTGACATAGTTCTCTAGTCACTATCACCAAACTACTAGAACTTCGTGATGAACTATAATATGCAAGGGATGATGAAAATAATTCCCGAGCTCTTCGCGATGCTGAAATCGGCGAAGGTAGAAATCAAGAAAGAGCATCAAGTGTTGATGGTTAACAAGACCACTAGTTTCAAGAAAAAGGGTGAGGGAAAGAAAGGGAACTTCAAGAAGAATGGCAAGAAAGTTGCCAATCACGTGAAGAAGCCCAAAGCTGGACCCAAGCCTGAAATTGAGTGCTTCTACTGCAAAGGGAATGGTCACTGGAAGAGGAACTGCCCCAAATACTTGGCGGATAAGAAGGATGGCAAACTGAACAAAGGTATATTTGATATACATGTTATTGATGTGTACTTTACTAGTGTTCGTAGCAACACCTGGGTATTTGATACCGGTTCAGTTGCTAAGATTAGTAACTCGAAACGGGAGTTGCAGAATGAACAGAGACTAGTTAAGGGCGAGGTGACGATGTGTGTTGGAAGTGATTCCAAGGTTGATACGATCACCATCGCACACTCCCTTTACCTTAGGGATTAGTGTTGAACCTAAATAAATGTTATTTGGTGTTTGCGTTGAGCATGAGTATGATTAGATCATGTTTATTGCAATACGGTTATTCATTTAAAGTCAGAGAATAATTGTTGTTCTGTTTAATGAATAAAACCATCTATGGTCATGCACTCAATGCAAATGGTTTATTGAATCTCGATCGTAGTGATACACATATTCATAATATTGATGCCAAAAGATGCAAAGTTGATAATGATAGTGCAACATACTTGTGGCACTGCCGTTTAGGTCATATTGCTGTAAAGCGCGTGAAGAAACTCCATGCAGATGGGATTTTGGAATCACTTGATTATGAATCATTTGATACTTGCGAACCATGCCTCATGGGCAAGATGACTAAAACTCTGTTCTCCGAAACAATGGAGCGAGCCAATAACTTATTGGAAATAATACATACCGATGTATGCGATCCGATGAGTGTTGAGGCACGCGGCGGGTATCGTTATTTTTTTGACCTTCACAGATGATTTAAGCAGATATGGGTATATCTACTTAATGAAACACAAGTTTGAAACATTTAAAAAGTTCAAAAAATTTCAGAGTGAAGTGGAGAATCATCGTAACAAGAAAATAAAGTTTCTACGATCTGATCGTGGAGGCAAATATTTGAGTTACGAGTTTGGCCTTCATTTAAAAAAAGTGGAATAGTTTCACAACTCAGGCCACCTGGAACACCACAGCATAATGGTGTGTCCGAACGTCGTAACCATACTTTATTAGATATAGTGCGATCTATGATGTCTCTTACCGAATTACCACTATCGTTTTGGGGTTATGCATTAGAGACAGCTGCATTCACATTAAATAGGGCACCATCTAAATATGTTGAGACGACACCGTATGAACTATGGTTTGGCAAGAAACCTAAGCTGTCGTTTCTTAAAGTTTGGGGTTGCGACACTTATGTCAAAAGGCTTCAGCCTGATAAGCTCGAACCCAAAGTGGAGAAATGCGTCTTCATAGGATACCCTAAGGAAACAATTGGGTATGCCTTCTACCACAGATCCGAAGACAAGATCTTTGTTGCCAAGAATGGATCCTTTCTAGAGAAGGAGTTTCTCTCGAAAGAAGTGAGTGGGAGGAAAGTAGAACTTGATGAGGTAAATGTACCTTCTCTCAAATTGGAAAGTAGCACATCAGAGAAATCCGTTCCCGTGATTCCTACACCAACTAGAGAGGAAGCTAATGATGATGATCATGAAACTTCAGATCAAGTTACTACTGGACGTTGTAGGTCGAATAGAGCACGTTCCGCACCAGATTGGTACGGTAATCCTGTCCTGGAAGTCATGTTACTAGACCATGGCGAACCTACGAACTATGAAGAAGCTATGATGAGCCCAGATTCCGACAGATGGCTTGAGGCCATGAAATCTGAGATAGGATCCATGTATGAGAACAAAGTGTGGACTTTGGTGGATTTGCCCGATGACCGGCAAGCCATGGAGAGTAAATGGATCTTCAAGAAGAAGACTGACGCTGGTGGTAATGTTACCGTCTACAAAGCTTGACTTGTCGCAAAAGGTTTTCGACAAGTTCAAGGGGTTGACTACGATGAGAATTTCTCACCCGTAGCGATGCTTAAGTCCGTCCGAATCATGTTAGCAATTGCCGCATTTTATGATTATGAAATCTGGCAAATGGACGTCAAAACTGCATTCCTTAATGGATTTCTCAAAGAAGAGTTGTATATGATGCAACCAGAAGGTTTTGTCGATCCTAAAGGTGCTAACAAAGTGTCCAAGCTCCAGCGATCAATCTATGGACTGGTGCAAGCATCTCGGAGTTGGAATATACACTTTGATGAGGTGATCAAAGCATATGGTTTTATACAGACTTTTGGTGAAGCCTGTATTTACAAGAAAGTGAGTGGGAGGTCTGTAGCATTTCTGATATTATATGTGGATGACATATTGTTGATTGGAAATGATATAGAATTTCTGGATAGCATAAAAGGATACTTAAATAAGAATTTTTCTACCTCGGTAAAGCTACTTATGTATCGGGCATCAAGATCTATAGAGATAGATCAAGACGCTTGATAGGACTTTCACAAAGCACATACCTTGATAAAGTTTTGAAGAAGTTCAAAATGGACCAGTCAAAGAAAGGGTTCTTGCCTATGTTACAAGGTGTGAAGTTGAGTTAGACTCAAAACCCGACCATGGCAGAATATAGAGAGAGAATGAAAGTCATTCCCTATGCCTCAGTCTTAGGTTCTATAAAGTATGCCATGCTGTGTACCAGACCTATTGTGTGCCTTGCCATGGGTTTGGCAAGGAGGTGCAAGAGTGATCCAGGAGTGAATCACTAGACAGCGGTCAAAATTATCCTTAGAGGAATAAGGAAATATTTCTCGGTTATGGAGGTGATAAAGAGTTCGTCGTAAAGAGTTACGTCGATGCAAACTTTTACACCAATACAGATGACTCTGAGTCTCAATCTGGATACGTATTGAAAGTGGGAGCAATTAGCTAGAGTAGCTCCATGCAGAGCATTGTAGACATAGAAATTTGCGAAATACATACGGATCTGAATGTGGCAGACCCGTTGACTAAACTTCTCTCACAAGCAAAACATGATCACACCTTAGTACTCTTTGGGTGGTAATCACATAGCGATGTGAACTAGATTATTGACTCTAGTAAATCCTTTGGGTGTTAGTCACATGGCGATGTGAACTATGGGTATTAATCACATAAAGATGTGAACTATTGGTGTTAAATCACATGGCGATGTGAACTAGATTATTGACTCTAGTGCAAGTGGGAGACTGAAGGAAATATGCCCTAGAGGCAATAATAAAGTTGTTATTTTATATTTTCTTATATCATGATAAATGTTTATTATTCATGCTAGAATTGTATTAACCGAAAACTTGATACATGTGTGGATACATAGACAAAACAACGTGTCCCTAGTAAGCCTCTACTAGACTAGCTCGTTAATCAATGATGGTTAAGTTTCCTAACCATAGACATGTGTTGTCATTTGATGAACGAGATCACATCATTAGGAGAATGATGTGATGGACAAGACCCATCCGTTAGCTTAGCATATTAATCGTTCAGTTTTATTGCTATTGCTTTCTTCATGTCAAATACATATCTCTTCGACTATGAGATTATGCAACTCCCGGATACCGAAAGAATGCCTTGTGTGCTATCAAACGTCACAACGTAACTGGGTGATTATAAAGATGCTCTACAGGTATCTCCAAAGGTGTTTGTTTGGTTGGCATAGATCGAGATTAGGATTTGTCACTCCGAGTATCGGAGAGGTATCTCTGGGCCCTCTCAGTAATGCACATCATAAGAAGCCTTGCAAGCAAAGTGACTAATGAGTTAGTTGCAGGATGATGTATTACGGAACAAGTAAAGAGACTTGCCGGTAACGAGATTGAACTAGGTATGAAGATACCGACGATCGAATCTCGGGCAAGTAACATACCGATGACAAAAGGAATAACGTATGTTGTCATAACGGTTTGACCGATAAAGATCTTCGTATAATATATAGGAGCCAATATGAGCATCCAGGTTCCGCTATTGGTTATTGACCGGAGAGATGTCTCGGTCATGTCTACATAGTTCTCGAACCCGTAGGGTCCGCACGCTTAACGTTCGATGACGATTTTGTATTATATGAGTTATGTGATTTGGTGACCGAATGTTGTTCGGAGTCCCGGATGAGATCACGGACATGACGAGGAGTCTCTAAATGGTCGAGAGGTAAAGATTGATATATAGGACGATGGTATTCGGACACCGAAAGTGTTCCGGAGGGTACCGGGTACATATCGGGTCACCGGAAGGAGTTCCGGGCACCCCCGGCAAAAGATATGGGCCTAATGGGCCAAGAGGGGAAACACAGCAGCCAGCTGGGGCTGCTGCGGCCCCATATGGGCCGCACCTGAGGGGAAGGAAAGAGGGGAAGAGAGAAGGAAGGGGAGGGATTCGGCCTCCCCCTTCCTTCCCTCCTCCCTCCTCCTTCCTTTCCCCTCCGGTAAATAAGGAAAGGGGGGAGGCCGAATTGGGGAGGCACCCAAGTAGGATTCCTCCTACTTGGGGCGCCCCCTGCTGCTTCCCTTCCTCTCCCACCTATATATACATGGGAAGGGGGCGCCTAGAACACACAACAACATCTGTTAGCCGTGTGCGGCGCCCCCTCCACAGATTACACCCTCGGTCATATTCTCGCGGTGCTTAGGCAAAGCCCTGCGCGGATCACTTCATCATCACCGTCACCACGTTGTCGTGCTGACGAAACTCATCTACTCCCTCCACACTTTGCTGGATCAAAAGTTCGAGGGACATCATCGAGCTGAACGTGTGCAGAACTCGGAGGTGCCGTACGTTCGGTGCTTGATCGGTCGGAACGAGAAGAAGTTCGACTACATCAACCGCGTTGTCAAACGCTTCCGCTTTCGGTCTACGAGGGTACGTAGACACACTCTCCCCTTCTCGTTGTTATGCATCTCCTAGATAGATCTTGCGTGAGCGTAGGATTTTTTTTGAAATTGCTTGCTATGTTTTCCAACAGGGGGTGCCCTGAGGGGGGCACAACCCACCAGGGCGCGCCTGGGCCCCCAGGCACGCCCAGGTGGGTTGTGCCCACCTCGGTTGCCTCCCGCACCGCCTCTTTGCTCTATAAATACCCCAATATTCCAGAAACCCTAGGGGAGTCGACGAAAATCAATTCCAGCCGCTGCAAGTTCCAGAACCACCAGATCCAATCTAGACACCATCACGGAGGGGTTCATCATCCTCATTGGTGTCTCTTCGATGATGCGTGAGTAGTTCATTGTAGACCTACGGGTCCGTAGTTAGTAGCTAGATGGCTTCCTCTCTCTCTCTTTTGATTCTCAATACAATGGTCTCTTGGAGATCTATTTGATGTAACTCTTTTTGCGGTGTGTTTGTTGGGATCCGATGAACTTTGAGTTTATGATCAGATCTATGTTTTTATCCATGAAACTTATTTGAGTCTTTTGATCTCTTATATGCATGATTACTTATAGCCACGTATTTCTTCTTCGAATCTTTGGTTTAGTTAGGCGAACTAGATCAATTTTTCTTGCCATGGGAAGAGGTGCTTTGTGATGGGTTCGATCTTACGGTGCTTGATCCCAGTGACAGAAGGGGAACCGACACGTATGTATCGTTGCTATTAAGGATAACAAGATGGGGTCTATTTCTACATAAATAGATCTTGTCTACATTTTGTCATCGTTCTTATTGCATTACTCCGTTTCTCCATGAACTTAATACACTAGATGCATGCTGGATAGCGGTCGATGTGTGGAGTAATAGTAGTAGATGCAGGCAGGAGTCGGTCTACTAATCTTGGACGTGATGCCTATATAATGATCATTGCCTGGATATCGTCATGATTATTTGAAGTTCTATCAATTGCCCAACAGTAATTTGTTTACCCGCCGTATGCTATTTTTCTCGAGAGAAGCCACTAGTGAAATCTACGGCCCCCGGGTCTCTTCTTTATCATATTTGCCTTCGAGATCTATTTTTATTCGTTTTTATTTTCAGATCTATATTTCCAAAAACCCAAAAATACCTTGCTGCACTTTATTTTAATTTATTTTTATTCGAGATCTATTTATCCAATCTATCTTATTTTTATCCCGTCAACTTGACAATTTCTGGCATCGTTATCCGAAAGGGATTGACAACCCCTTTAACACGTCGGGTTGCAAGTATTTGTTCTTTGTGTGCAGGTACTGTTTACGTAGTGTTGCGTGATTCTCCTACTGGTTCGATAACCTTGGTCTCATCACTGAGGGAAATACCTACCGTTGTTGTGCTGCATCATCCCTTACTCTTTGGGGAAATACCGACGTAGTTCAAGCCGCATCAGTATTCCGTTACCACCGATCCTTGCCGCCGACCTCGAGGAGGTCCATGTCATGGCCACCATAACTGTATGAAGTGAGGTGGAGAGCCCAATTTTTATAATGGGTCTGGTGGGTATACGTCTGCTTGCCGAGGATCTTGCAATAAGCAAGAAAGCCATGACCATATCAGTAGAACGTTGTTTCCCACTACCTCTAGTATTTTCAATAGTATACTTGAACTATAGTTTGTAATATCAGAAGTAGTTATGTGATCTAAGTAAATGGTGTCTCAAAACGCAATGTCTTTTTCTATGTAACAGTGGCATTGAATTCACTTTGTGAGAATAGTTTATGCAATTAATGGGATGAATTTGAGATGTTTTTTGTTTTATTGTGATCTTTGAGACATGTTATGCAGTTAAATGAAAATTGAATCGCAGGGCTGGCTGCAAACATAATGTAATTTAGCTATTGAAGAAATATAGGAGGTGATTTTGTACAGGAAACTGCCTCTAATACTTGATTATTGTAGACGGCCTCAAGAGGTGGATGCATATAACTTCGTGTAGTCATTGGGTGCATGCATATAAGATGTTGTTAATATGTGTCATGAGCCATTGGATCACAAATAATACTCTCGTACTATTGATCTTCTATGCTTTTTTGTCGTGTATAACTGTGTTTAAATTTTAAGAAAGTACAATATGTGCAGATTAATTTATATCGGTAGGAAAAGCAGGGTCGGATGAAATATGTACTCTAAAATTTGACATTATTGAAATTTAGCCATTGTTTTTCCTTGAGAACTCATAGTTAGTAGATCGTGCATCATGCGGTGAGATGGCGAGAAAGGTTTTTTCTGAATTTAGACTTAAGTGAGACTGCTCAGATTCGTTATAGCCTTATAGGAGGTGAATACTATATCAGGATTTGAACGCAAATTACTGCAATTTTGCTTACAACGCATGGTTTTGCAGCGGAAAAAAATAATTCAAAAGCTCATGTTCCCTAGAAATTCACATTCTCAATGATGAAAGAATTCGATGGCTTTTGAAAAGGCGGTGAAGGAGCGTGCAGAGATGTAGAATTAGCAAGAAGTAGTCAAAACCTTCGGTGCTATCTTTTCTCATGCATTTTTGTGTAAGACAGCACCAGTGCAACGCGCACGTACCGAAATATATGCGCAGGCGCGTTGCCAGTTACTACCTCGGTCCTGGTTTATTAGTTCTCATTATATTTTGTACCAAATTTTGACCATAAATTTAACTAATAAAATGTTCATGTATGTCACCAAAAATTATATCATTGTAAAGTATGTTTAAATATGAATCCAACGATATAATTTTTGTTGACATGCATTAACATTTTGTTAATTAAATTTTTGGTCAAACTTTGACATAAATTACAAAGAGGACCAAAATACGAGGACAGATGTAGTAGCTAGCAGTGTATGGGCGCAAGAGCTAGTCGCGCAATGGACTAGCACAGGAAGACTGGAGATTCCATTCCAAGATGCCACTATGAATGATTAACAATTGAGCTCGCGCCTCATCGTGTGCATGCATGGACTAACTAAGTGAACAAGTCTCAAGAATGTCTTGGGAAAATGTACCAGCATGCAATGCAAGAAGTTGCGTGGGTGCTGCATGACCGAACGTCAAAAAAACTCACTGAAGTTCATGATGAATCAACAGAAGATTGGAACAAAGCCGTTGATGATCGTGTGCATGTCCATGACGTAATCACTAGTCGTGGACAGCAAGACTTGCGTCACTGGCCGTCTCACCGATTGCTGTAGCGACGAAGACCGTCTCCTCGCCGTTTCCCATGAGTACGTGTCTGTACGCACCGATACACGTACGTGTAGAGGCAGGGGCGTGGTTGCTCCATCGCACTATGTATCTTCGCATGCTTAGTTATCCCATTCCACCAGCTTGACCTAAGCACAAGCTACACACAAACGCAAGCACTACACATACTACTGTCCATCGTATAGAGAGATCGAAGACCATAATCAGCTGTAGTTAAGGTCATCATGGCGTTTTCCCACAAAAAAAAAAGGTCATCATAACGTTGCTCAAGTTTCTGTGCACCTTCGTCGAGGCGAGTTGTAACACCCCATGTATTAAGCTGCAGTAATCCTCATGATTATGCTAAGCCACGTTGCTTTGCAATGCTTGATCACTATGGGTTCAAATCTCATTTCAAACTCCACCTCTGAGATCAATTCAAATTGCAAGTGAAATTTAAAATTCACAAACATGGTTGCAAAATAGTCCATCATTTACAAATATTCCATAACAATTATTTGTTAAGGAAAACAACATCACTTATTTGCTTAATTAGGCTCTAGCAATTAAAACAGTACCAAATCAACCTATTTAAATGGTTTTCCATTTATGCAAAATTCAAACAGCTTCAAATATTTTCCGAACTTTTTGTGGCAGGGCCAAATAATGCAAAGTAAATATGTGGCCAAGTCCCATATTTTACAAAAGTCATTTGTTGGCTAAATAAAATGCAAAACTGTTGCTGTAAAAGAATAAAACAGAAAATAGAAAAGAAACAAAAAGAAAAAGGCCACTGTGCACTGGGCCTTAGTGCACAGTAGCAGGCCCAACAGGCCAAGCCGCCCCTTCTCCCTCCTCCATGCGGCCATGGCGACCGAGCCGGTCGTCGTTGCCACCGAGCCACTTCGTCGCCCGCGCTGCTACACGCGCATGTGGGGGGATAAGAACGCCTCGTCGACGCCTTGGGGCAGTTCCCCGTCCTTATCCCCCTTTCCCCTCGCTTCCATCGCTCGGACCGGAGCTTGCCGAGCGCACCCGTCGCCATGGCTGCACCGTAGCCGTGACCACCGTCGCCCCGGACGACTGAGGCCTCGCCAGGAGCCTCGCCAGCCTCCTCTGCTTCCTCTTAGCCTACCAGTTCGAGCCCGAACCCCCCTGCATCGCCTGCATCAAGCTCTTCTTCAACCTCGGCCTCGCCGATCGCCGCCGTCGTCTCGTCTGCTCCGAGCCTCCCCGAGCCCACTTTGCACCCCTACAGGCTCGCGGTGAGATCTGGCTTCTTTCCCCTCTCTTCACACCGTCGATTGCGAGCTCTAGCTAAATCTCCCGCCATGGCCGAACGCATCGCCGCTCGAGCTCGTCGCCAGCCGTGCTCTGGTGACCCATTGGTCACGCGCGTGCGTAAAAACGCTTCGTGAGCACGCGTAGATGCTACTAGCGCCCAGCGCCAGTCGATTTGGCCCCTTCAAACGTCGTCCCCAAGTTCGCCCGAGACGGCTGACACGTCTCCGTCGTATCTATAATTTTTTATTGTTCCATGCTAATATTATACAACTTTTATATACTTTTGGTAATATTTTATATTATTTTTTGGGACTAACATATTGATCCAGTGCCCAGTGCCGGTTCCTGTTTGTTGCATGTTTACAGTTTCATAGAATATCCATATCAAACGAAGTCCAAACGCGATAAAAATTTACGAAGAATTATTTTGGAATATATGTGATTTTTGGGTGGTGGAATCAACGCAAACGGAGGCCCACGGCCTCCACTACCCACCAGGGCGCTCCTGCGTGGGCACCCCATAAGTCGGTTGGGGCTCTTCTTCGGGCGCAAGAAAGATAATTTATGAAAAAAATAATGTACAAATTTCAGCCCGATCGGAGTTACGGATCTCCAGAAATTTAAGAAACGGTGAAGGGGCAGAAAACAGGAGCGCGAAACAGAGGAGAACAGAGAAATAGATCCAATCTAGGAGGGGCTCCTGCCCCTCCGCCGCCATGGAGGCCATGGACCAGAGGAGAAACCCTCCTCCCATCTAGGGGGAGGCCAAGGAAGAAGAAGGAGGGAGGCTCTCTCCCGATGACGCCGGAGTGCTGCGGGGGCAAGGATCGTGACGGCAATCTACACCAACAATCTTGCTACTGTCAACACCAACTTTCTCCCCCTCTATGCGGCGGTGTAACCTCTGTATTCCCGCTGCAATTCTCTACTTAAACATGGTGCTCAACACTATATATTATTATCCAATGATATGTGATTATACTATGATGTTTGAGTAGATCTGTTTTGTCCTATGGGTTGATTGATAATCATGATTGGTTTGAGTTGTATATTTTATTTTGGTGCTGTCCTACGATGCCCTCCATGTCGCGCAAACGTGAGGGATCCCCGCTGTAGGGTGTTGCAATATGTTCATGATTCTTTTATGGTGTGTGGCGTGAGTGATAGAAGCACAGACCCGAGAAATGAGGTTGTTGCGTATGTGATAAAGAGGACTTGATACTTAATGCTATGGTTGGATTTTACCTTAATGATCTTTGGTAGTTGCGGATGCTTGCTAGAGTTCCAATCATAAGTGCACATGATCCAAGTACGAAAAGCATGTTAGCTCATGCCTCTCCCTCATATAAAATTGCAATAATGATTACCGGTCTAGTTATCGATCACCTAGGGACAAATAACTTTCTTGTGTGACAAAAAGCTCTGTACTAAACAACTAACTTTTATTATCTCGCAAAGTAGTACTAGTTTTATTTTTGCAAAGTAGTTCTAACATCACTCCTACAAAATAGTTTCATACTTGTTCTACGTAAAGCAAACGTTAAGTGTGCGTAGAGTTGTATCGGTGGTAGATAGAACTTGAGAGAATATAAATTTTACCTTTAGCTCCTCGTTGGGTTCGACACTCTTATTTATCATAAAAGGCTACAAACGATCCCCTATACTTGTGGGTTATCAGGACCTTTTTCTGGCGCCGTTGCCGGGGAGCAATAGCGTGGGGTGAATATTCTCGTGTGTGTTTGTTTGCTTTATCACTAAGTAGTTTTTATTTTCTGTTCCAAGTTGTTATCTATCTTGAAGTTATGGATACGGAACACGAAATACCAAAAAAATTAGTTGTACTTGCTACTCATGGAGATGGGGAACCTCCTAAAACCCTCGATGCTCGTTATGTGAAAAATATTAAACACTACTTTGATAATTCTGAGAAAACCCCATTCAACTTGATAATGAGAGACACACTGGATCAACGTGAATACTTTAGGGATTATCGCTTGACTCAAAAAGGGAAACTGTTATGGGATCAAATTCATATGTTGCATTGGTATGCTCAGGATCTATGCCTGATATATGATTATACTTGTTGCTCTAGGATGAAGGCTCCACACCTTCTCTTTTCGTGCAAATTTAATGATAATGAAATCTTGACTTCTTATGCTAATAGTAGATATGATTACTATGATGTGGAACGAATAGAAGAATTTGTTGCTTTTAAGGGTGCTTATGAAATTAAATTTATGTTTGAAAAGTATGAAGATTATGATGATGCTGTTAATAGACCTGAAAATTTTGCTACACTTAAATATTGCTATGAGAATTATACAATTCTGATATTGATGTATTTATTGAGGAAGTCTCCGCTGTCCAAGAAGAGACTAATATCTTGCAGGAATCTATGGAAAAAGAAACTGATGAAACTGTGAGCTCCTTGGATGAAAAAGATGATGAGAAGGGCGCAAGAACAAAAGGAGGAAGGGCGGATTAGCTACTGCAAGCACTGAAATAATCGGTAACAAGTAGTTTGATAACAAGATAATTTTTAACGGACAAGTAACGGTAACGGTAAATAAAGTGCAGCAAAATAGCCCAATCCTTTTGTGGCAAAGGACAGGCCAAAACAATCTCTTATGATAAGCAAAGCATTCTTGAGGGTACACGGGAATTTCATCTAGTCACTTTCATCATGTTGGTTTGATTCGTGTTCGCTACTTTGATAATTTGATATGTGGATGGACCGGTGCTTAGGTGTTGTTCTTACTTGAACAAACCTCCTACTTATGATTAACCCCCTCGCAAGCATCCACAACTACGAGAAAAGTATTAACATAAAATCTAAGCATAGCATTAAACTTTTGGATCTAAATCGTTTCCTTGCGCATAAACTAGAGTTTAATCTTCTGTCACTCTAGCAACCCATCATCTAATAACTACTCCACAATGCATTCTCTTAGACCCAAATATGGTGAAGTGCCATATAGTCGACGTTCACATGACACCACTAAGGGAATCACAACATACATATCATCAAAATATCAAACACATATCAAGTTCACATGATAACTTGCAACATGACTTCTCCCGTGACCTCAAGAACAAAAGTAACTACTCACAAATGATAATCTTGCTCAAGATCAGAGGGGTATTAAATAGCATAATGCTGGCAAGAGTGGAAGACTCAGTGAAATATTGGATAATGGCACAAGCTAGTAATTTAAGCTAATTATTTTTCACTCGTGAAATGAATATTCCTATCGTGATTGGATTCACATGCTTAGATATGTGACAGTAATAAGCTTACAAATAATAACTGATGCTGGTTGGCAATAACATAAACAAATAAACATGGAAATGAGCGGTGTGATAGGAATTATAATTCTATCTGAATTAGTTTTCAATATCTAATACATGCACACAGCTAGAAACTAAGAAAAAAGTACAGATATCACAAAACAGAAGCTAAATAGAACATACAGGAACTTGGACTTTACGAAACATGTTTGCTCCTCTTCTAGCATCAATTAGAGCAATATCTTGAGGAGTAGAAACAATTAAAGCACCTGCAGAAAAAACATGTAAACAAATGCTTAGAAAAATGCACACATTAGTGTTGAACCTTCATAGAACAGACTTGTAAATACCAGATAACCGAAGCCTTTGGGACATTGATAGTTGAGCATCACCAGTGCCGGGGGGCATATCAACAAGAAGAACATCCAGATTACCCCAGGCTACTCCCCTTGTCATCTTCTCAAGAGCACTCATTACCTGATAGCAAGAATTGTTAAGAGTTAGGAGATCACATGTGATCAATGCATTTCTAAGATGTCAAGTACCAATTCATCCCATGCTACTACTATGAACTCTAAATAAAGTACTCCCTCCGTTCCTAAATATAAGTCTTTTTAGAGATTTCAATATGGACTACATACGGAGCAAAATGAGTGAATCTACACTGTAAATTATGTCTATATACATCCGTATGTAGTCCATATTGAAATCTCCAAAAAGACTTATATTTAGGAACGGAGGGAGTACAATGTAAAGCTTAATAGTGGTAGTGACAAATAACTTCAAATAAGGCAAAAATGCCAAACGGAGACCAAGCTCCATGGAGGGCTTAATTTGAAAACTTCAAAATTCAAACTTTTTCGTTTACAAAAATTCTGAAAAAATTACGCATATACCTAGATACATAATCAACATGTGCAAATTTTCAGGTCGAAATACATTAAAATGAGAGCTACACAAAAAAGAAAAATCTGAGGCTTTTTAGCATATGTACTGTTCATCCTTAAAGTCTATGATTTTTTTTTTTGCAGCTTGCAATTCAAGGTATTTCATCCTGAAAATTTTCACATGCAAACATTACATCCTTGCATACGTGTGTATTTATTTTTAGAAATTTTTGAAACTGAAAAGTTTGAATTTTGAATTTTTCAAAATAAAGGTCTCCATGGAGCTCGGTCTCCAAAATGCCCTACTCCAAACAAGGCACAAACAATTCTGACATGCTTCCTGTTTCCACTGTCGCACTTGTGCAGCAATATGCATATTCCTAGTGATTCATTTATTTTTGTATTTATTAAGGACGGCAACAGGACAGGAAGGTTTCCAGGCATCTGAAACAAGAAGTTTATGGAAACACGAGCAAAAACAAACCATAGGACCTCTCCAAACGATTGGTGCATCTTTGTCAACAAGAAACCCGATGGACATACATCGCACTCCATGGTTCTCAACTGGAATCATCTTCATGTCTACAGACAGAGAGGAAGTTACAGTCAACCAACAGAGATGTGGCAAACATAAGCAAAGGAACAGGTAAATAATTAGCAATGAAGTTCAGAATTCTGGTAGTGTAGATAAATCAGTATCCACAATATTATTAGTGACAGGGTGGGGATAATAAAAGGCTAAGCCGCCGAGCATCACAGTTCACATGTTAATTGGTACTTGAAGACTCGTACAGGATTATATGCCCGAAAATTTGTGTTGAAACCAAGATTATTCAAATATAAATCCAAAACTATACTATGCATAAAAAATGCGGGGAAACAAAATATCAATCTGTTAGGATCTTAGAATATGTAGCAGTACCAGGACAACAGGAAAACCCCGTAACTCACAACAACAAAGATGCTAGCTAGTCATTGTAGATTTAACTTTTCAGGCAAAAATATAACATGTTTGTATGGCAAATCCGCATATGCTGAGAGAGATACAGCTGATAGTGATACCTTCACTTACTTCAGGCTTTTCATGCAGATGCATCATTGTGGGAATGGATGGCCCATATATGTCAGCATCTAGCAAACCAACCTTAAGCTTAAACTCCTTCGCAAGTGCTACAGCAATGTTAACTGCAAGAAAACAAGTAGCAGATATAAGGGGAATTTTATCGAACAAGTGACATGCCTCTCCATTTCTGCACAAGCATCATAAGTTGTTCATCAAGATTCAGTATAAGTTTCTACACTAACAAATTTGAAAAGAAGAGACCGGAATAGAACCTGCAGTGGTGGACTTGCCGACACCGCCTTTCCCCGAGGCGACGGCAATGATGTCACTTACGCCACTGATTGAGAGCCCGCCCTTCGCGGCGGCGCTGTAGCATCTCCTGCCACCAAGCAAACCCTATAAAAAGCAGGACTATGAGCACATCTCGAGGAAGTAATTCGGTGGAATGAGCATGAAATGGATGCAAATGTGCAGCGGCAACTCGTGGGAAAATTGAATCATTTGGAAGCTACAGGAGAAGAGCACTGGTCTCACCGAGCGAGAGGCGATCCGGAGCATCGGGAAGAAATTGCCTGCCGGAATGAAAACGTGTTCTTCTTTTCCCTTCTCTGTTACTGGGACGGTGTGGTGGGCGGAGGCAGGGGAAGACTGGTTGTGGGCGGGAGAGGTCGCGGATTCGCTAGGTTGAGGTGGGACGAGGAGCCCTGGAGGAGCGGCGGCACCAGAAGGGATCCGGTGGAAGTCGACGGCGGCGACCTTCTAGGAGGCGGCGGCGTCTGTGACGGGAGGGATATTTCGTTGGTTGGACTTGGAGGGCTGACGGTGAGGGACCCGCGGTTTGGGCCATATGGGCCGTGCCCCGTGGGCCAGGCCACGGGAACATAATTTCACAGTTGGGCTTTCGGTTTCTCGGTTATTTTGCGGATTTTTTTGGTTCCGATTTTTTTTCTTCTGGTTTTCGTTTTTTAGTTTGGATTGTTTTGCCTTCGTTTTTTTTATTTCCGGGGTTTAAAAGTTCTTTTAGGAAAAATAGTTCGTCCAAACCTATTAACATGTGATCTAGTTTCGAAAATCTCAACACGAGAAACACAACAATGAAAAAGATAAAATCAAGTGCCTTTAAAAATCAAAGTGTTTATGTGGTTTGTCCACAAACAGGTCATCTTAACTAAAGATAATTTGGCGAAACGAAACTGGACGGGTTCTAAAAGATGTAGTTTTTGTGATAGTGATGAATCAATCAGACACCTCTTTCTCGATTGCCCTCTGGCAAAGATTTTGTGGAGGTCGGTCCACATAGCTTTTAATATAACTCCTCCGAATTCCATCAACACGTTATTTGGGACGTGGCTAGATGGGATTGACGTAGTAACAGCGAGACATATCCGTGTAGGAGTATGTGCTTTACTATGGGCAATTTGGAACTGCAGAAACGATATGGTTTTTAACAGAATAACAAATATTCATTTCTTGCGGGTTATCTTCAGGGCCACTACACTTATCCGTATGTGGTCGCTACTCACTCCGACGAAAGACAGGGAGCATTTGGTTACTGGATCTATCCGTTGGGAGACGGTAGCACGGGATATCTTCAACCGGTTTGGATGGCGGTCATGTAATAGGATAGGTGTTTAGTTTCCTATCTGTTTTTTGCCTGCCGGTTGTGGCGGTCCGGTTTTTGTTTTCGTGCTCTCTTTTTTTAGCACTTGTTTCTTTGTTTTGAGGCTGCGAGACTTTTGTTGGACCTTTTGCTTATCAATAATATGGCCGTATGCATCTTTCTGATGCAGAGGCCGGGGCAAACCCCCTTTTCGAAAAAAAAAACAATGAAAAAGATTCGTGATTTGGGCGCATGAAAAAACGAATGAATGGAAAAAGCACAAAACTCTCAAGTTGCGACAAGTGTCGTACAATCAGTGCGCCACTTGTCAACACGAAGGGGAGTGAGAGTGAACGTTGCGAGGGGTACCCTCCAACTAGTGATCTCGCTAAAAACTAGCACAATTTTGCTGCAATTCTAAGTCTGTGTTTCCTAAACATTCACCCTTTCTCATTGAAGAAATAATTCGATTGCTTTAGTAAAGAGCGTGTGCATAGACATGGAAAATTAGTGAAAGAAACAGTCAACATCGTCGGTGCAATCTTTTTCTCATTCATTTTCGCGTAAGCAGTAGCAGTGCACCGTGTTCGGTTAGGGCATCTCCAATGCTAGCCCGCAAATAGACACTGCAAATGTTCGCTTTTATGTCCGGACATGGTCCGCAGAAATGATGCGGGAGAGAGCCATCTAATGTTATCATAAATTAATCCGGTTGGGAGGAGGTGGAGTAGAGGGGGACCATGCATGTGGTGGGATATGTAGTGTGGTTTCCTGTTGGGAGGAGAGAGAGAAGAGGGAGACTATGCATGTGAAGAGGGCGTGTTCAGCTGGACGGAGATTGACGAGTTGGTGGATGGCGGGAGACTACACAAGAGAGAGAGAGAAGATGGCGTGCAGCGGGCGGCGCCCTCGACCGGCGCACCGCTTCAATGGCGAAGGCAATGAGAGGTCGCGTCCGCCCTGAGCCGCCTTCAATGTGGAGCGACGCGCTATACAACGGCATAAATGTGGGCAGCTGGCATAGGGCGGGAAGCACGCGCGGGAGGATTGGGTGGGCCAGGGCGGTCAGAAGTGGACATGGGAGCGATCCAGACTTCCGCAACCCCCCCCCCCCCCCCGGGGGGGGGGGGGGGGGGGGGGCCGGGTTTGCGGGAGAAAACACGTCTGGACTGTGCCATGGACCGATACAAGACCGCATTGGATGGCTTCCGCTGTCCAGACAACGTGGTCTGGACGGATACGGGAGGTTGGAGGGTCGGCGTTGGAGTAGTGTATCGGAGCTTTGGTCGGCCGATGGACAAGCACATAAACATTCCTCGATTATTAGAGATTCCAAGTTCAAGTTGCTAAAACGATTAACAATTCTACTCGCGCCTCACGTGTGCATGCATCAATGCATGGACTAACCAAGTGGTCGTTGTCATACAAGCAGTACATACCTTATATTTAGCACAGGGGAGCCACTTTAATTACCCAAGCGAGCAAAGTATCAAGATTGGGGGGGGGGGGGGGGGGGGGGGGGGGGGGGGGGGGGGGGGGGGGGGGGGGGGGGGGGGGGGGGGGGGGGGGGGGGGGGGGGGGGGGGGGGGGGGGGGGGGGGGGGGGGGGGGGGGGGGGGGGGGGGGGGGGGGGGGGGGGGGGGGGGGGGGGGGGTGGACCCCGATCTCAGCAATGGTCACGTCATCAGTCGTCCCACCGAGATTGCTGTAGCGACGAAGACCATCTCCTCGCCATTTCCCATTAGTGTCGATCTGCACACACCGATACTGATACACGCAGTGAATTGCAGAAAACCACCACATTTGCGTTTAGGTTTGTAGAAAACACTGGTTTACGAATTTATGCCAGAAAACACTAATTCTCGACCTAATCATTTGCAAAAAACACTGATCGGTCGCTTTGGACATTTTAACCTTGATTATGACATGTGGGGTCCACAAAAGCTGATGTGGCGTAACTGTTGGTCCCAGACGGCATTAGACAAGGTGTGATAGGAATTTACCGTATTGTCCCTGGTATTTTTGCATAGACACCCTTCAATCAGAGAACAAAAATGCAATCAAGCCCTTGCCATGCCCAGCTCGGCTGTAGTCTGACGCCGGTCACCGCGCGCTCTTGCGCTGCCGCCCACGCAACACACCGGCGGCGTCGAGCTCACCGTCGATGCTTGCGCTGTTCTTCGTGCGCGCACGCCGCTCCTTGCTCCGGGGCTGCGCGCCGCCGAGCTGCCGCTACTACTTGCGCGCTGACGCTGTTGCTTGTGCCCGTGTTGTGCGCCGCCGCGCAGCCGCTTGCTCCGGTGATGTGCGCCGCCGCCGGTGCTCGTGCCCATGCTGCGCGAGGCCGCGCTACTGCTTGCTCCGGGGCTGCGCGCCGCCGGCTTGGGAAAGAAAGAGGAGGGAGGAAGGAGAAGGGGAGGCGCAGCCGGGATGCGCGCCGCCGGCTCGGGGAAAGGGAGAGGAGGGAGGATGGAGAAGGGGAGGCGCGGCCGCCGCTGCTCGTGCCCGGGCCGAGATCTTGTCGGCGAGGTGGGAGAGGTCGGGAAGGCCGCCGGGCTCGCCGTCATTGCTGCCGCGCAAGTCCCCGACGTCCGGGCCCATCTTCCACTCCCCGTGTCCGCAGCCACAGGTCGCCGACCGGAGAGCCGCCCCTCGGCTACACCCTCGCCGTCGACGGCGGCGGCCACTGCCGTTGCACCACCACCGCCCCCGGCGGGGACAGAGGAAGCAAGCCACGCACGGCGCAGCTCGAACGGACGAACGCTCCCGCACCTGGGTGGTTGACTTTTTCTAAGGCAGTTTTTTTAGGGAGGCGAGGTGTTTTTGGCAAAAAGACCTCTCTAACGTCGTTTATTGTGGACTGTTATGCCACGTCAGCAAATGGTGGGCTCCGTCTGTCATAATAATCATTAAATGAGCCAAAACCGCCAACTAGTGTTTTTTGCAAATGATTAGGTTGAGAATCAGTGGTTTCTGACAAAAATTCGTAAACCAGTGTTTTCTGCAAACCTATGCATCAATGTGGTGGTTTTCTGCAATTCACTCTATACACGTCTAGGGGTAGGGGTGTGGTTGCTCCATTGTGTATATATATCTGCATGCACGGGCACATGCATAGCTATCCCATCGCACCATCACGATCTGATCGCTAGCTACGCACAAACGCAAGCACTACGCGCAGATCACAAAGAGAGAGTTCAACGACCAAAACTGTTTAGCTGCAACCAAGATCATCACACTAGTAGAAAACGGGCCTTTAGTCCCGGTTCTGGAACCGGGACAAAAGGGTCGGGACTAAAGGCCCCCCCTTTAGTCCCGGTTGTGTTAAGAACCGGGACTAAAGGCCCTCCACGTGGCCGCTCTCTGTGCGTGGGCTGGAAAAACCAACCGGGACTAAAGGAATTTTTTTTTATTTTTTTTTATTTTTTTTTATTTTTTTTTAATTTTCTTCTGATTTTCAAATCTTTGAATTATTTGATAATTTAATCTCTAATCACCCCTCCTCACCGCTTTAGAATTTAATCTCTAATTTCTAATCAGCACTCATTCCAAATCGTCTAACTTCCCGATCGGTCACCCATCCTCTCACTACTTCAGCCCGAGCACGCTTAACTTTCAGGTTCGGTCGGTCACCCATCCTCTCACTACTTCAGCCCGAGCACGCTTAACTTTCAGGTTCTATCTCCCCTAGTTTCCAAGTCTGCACTTGTTGTTTTCCTGACAATAGTAACCTATCAATCATGTTAACCCTTAGGTCTTGATGTCACATGATTTAATTTTTTGAATTCAAAACAATTATTAAAATAAACAACAATGATTAACAAACAACAATGATTAATTTAAAAACTCAAAAATACTTCAAAAAAAGGAAAAAATTACAAAAATTCTCAAAAAAAATTCCAAAAATCCAAAATAATACAAAAAGTTCAAAATTAAATAAGTAATAATAATATTGAATTTCAATGAAAATAAAATAAGTAATCTTATTATTATTATGCCATTTATTCATTTAATATCTTTAAATCTGTAAATCAAAAATCGACAAATAATATATCCATTATTATCAGAAAAATGTGACCATGATGTCACATGCTTCACCGTTTGAGTTTGAAATTATTATTCTAAAAAATAATAATTATTTAGTAACACTAATATTTATTGAATAAGTAGTTTGGCCACAGTTTGACCACATTTTACTTTTTTAAACTTATATTAACTGAAGAATTTTTGTGTGTTCAATATGAACCATTCAAAGCCACATCCTTAAATTTCAACCCCTTTTGACTTTATTTGCTATTTTTTCATGTATTTAATGATTCTTTGAGCTAAATTAGCCTGAAATTGAAAAGCACTACAAATGAACTCTGAAAACCCTGAGGCTTGGCATGGTATCATCATTTCACCCAAATAGATTGTGCTAAAAAGTTGAGAGGGTTATGACAAAAACTGGATGCACTTCGTGTACAAACTGGACCATCTCTTTCGAAGTAACAGGGGTTCGGACGAAAACTCAGCTGTTACAAAGACATTTCATTTTTTTAATCTAATTTCAACTCCAAATTTTTTGTGTGTTCAATATGAACCATTCAAAGCCACATCCTTAAATTTCAACCCTTTTTGACTTCATTTGCTATTTTTTCATGCATTTAATGATTCTTTGAGCTAAATTAGCCTGAAATTGAAAAGCACTACAAATGAACTCCGAAAACCCTAAACCCGGGACTTAAAACGTTCGAAACCCTATTCTAAACAGTAAACACTAAAGGTTCAAACCTAAAACCTAATCATAAACTTGAAATCTAAACCCTAGCCCTAAACCCTAAAACGTCTAAAACGTCCAAAAACTCTATTTTCCCTTTGAAATTTTGTGATTTTAAAAAATGGTCCTAAACCCTAAACCCGGGACTTAAAACGTCCGAAACTCTATTCTAAACAATAAACACTAAAGGTTCAAACAATAAAACCTAACCCTAAACTTGGAAATCTAAACCCTAGCCCCAAACCCTAAAACGTCTAAAACGTCCAAAAACTCTATTTTCCCTTTGGAATTTTGTGATTATAAAAAATTGTCCTAAAACCCGGGACTTAAAACGTCCGAAACTCTATTCTAAACAGTAAACACTAAAGGTTCAAACCATAAAACCTAACTCTAAACTCTGAAATCTAAACCCTAGTCCTAAACCCTAAAAACGTCTAAAATGTCCAAAAACTCTATTTTTCCTTTAGATTTTTGTGATTTGAAAATATTGTCAAAACGGAAAACTTGTTGTTTCTTCGGATCAATCTTTTTGTTCTGCAAATTTTGATATATTATTTGTATTTTTCTGAATTAGGATGATTTAGTTGTGATTTTTCCAAGTTTAATGTGGTAAAAGGCTTTAGTCCCGGTTGGTGTCTTCAACCGGGACTAAAGGTCTATCTTTAGTCCCGGTTGAAGGCACCAACCGGGACTAAAGGGCTGGGAGAAAAAAAATTGAAATTTGAAGAAAAAAAATTCAGTGCCGGTTAGTCCTTTAGTCCCGGTTGGAGAAGGGCTGGCACCGTTCGAAGCCGGTCGCAAACCCTTTAGTCCCGGTTGATGTCTCTAACCGGGACTAAAGGTCCCGTTCGAACCGGGACTGATGCCTGCGCCGCTCGAACCGGGACTAATGCTCACTTTAATCCCGGTTCGTAACACGACCGGGACTATTGCTCCGATCCGGCTGGGACAAAAGCCCTGTTTTCTACTAGTGTCATGGCTTTGCTCAAGTTTCTGTGCACCTTGGTAGTGGCGATTCTTGTGATCTTGTCGACTGGAGATTCCCTTGCTGCTGCAGCGGCGAGGCGGGTACGGATCCACGGTGCAGGCACGGAGGCATTGCTCGGTGAACGGACCGGCCGGCGGCTGGCGGTGTCGCCATGGTCGACGACAAGGAGGGATGCTGACAAGTTAAGGGTGACGAATGGCGAAGCTGCACCTTCCCGTCGTTCTAACAACCCCAACACCCCGGGAAAGAAGCAACCATGATGGTCGCTACCGCTACGTACTCTGGCGGGGTTGGCTCAACACTTACTTGCATATGGTTATGCAGTATATATCCATCTAAACTAGTACTTGCCTACGTATATAATCGTACAATGCATGCATACATGCAAGCTCATATAGCATTTACATAAAGTATATGTACTGTATATTGTGTGTTGGTTTAGCTTCATGTATGATCACGCATGCATGGACATGTACGAGTATACACAGATACTAGT
>JAAAWM010009609.1:0-25741 GCA_036873465.1 Thinopyrum obtusiflorum
GCAGTTGCTGCATTTTCATTTATGAAATATGGCAGATGGATGTCAAAACAAAGTTTCCTTGACGGTTTTCGTGAGGAAAGGTTGTATGTGATACAACCAGAAGGTTTTGTCGATCCTAAGGATGCTAAAAGGTATGCAAGCTCCAGCAATCCTTTGATGGACAGGAGCAAGCATGTCGGAGTTGGAATATACGCTTTGATGAGGTGATCAAAGTTTTTGAGTTTATACAAAGTTTATGAGAAACTTGTATTTACAAGAAAGTGAGTGGGAGCACTACAACATTTCTGATAAGTATATATGGATGACATATTGTTGATCAGAAATGATGTAGAATTTCTGGAAAGCATAAAGGGTTGTTTGAATGGATTTTTTTTTCAAAGGAAGACCTGGGTAAAACTGCTTACATGTTGGGTATCAAGGTCTATAGAGATAGAACAAGACGCCTGATAAGACTTTCACAGAGCACATACCTTGACATGATTTTGAAGGAGTTCAAAATGGATCAGTCAAAGAAGGAGTTCTTGCCTGAGTTGTAAGGTGTGAAGTTAAGACTTAAAGCTTGACCACGGCAGAAGAAAGAGAAAGGACGAAGGTCGTCCCCTATGCCTTAGCCATAGGCTCTATACAGTATGCCATGCTGTGTACCGCACCTGATATGTGCCTTGCCACGTGTTTGGCAAGGGGGTACAAGAGTGATCCAGGAGTGGATCATTTGGACAGCGGTCAAAATTGTCCTTAAAAGAATAAGGAAATGTTTCTCGGTTTTGGAGGTGATAAAGAGTTCGACGTAAAGGGTTACGTCGATGCAAGCTTTAACACCTATCCGGATGACTCTGAGTAGCAAACCGGATACGTATAGTGGAGCAACCATTTGGAATAGCTCCAAGTGGAGCGTGGAAGTAACATTTACAATATGACCTAGAGATTTGCGAAGTACATACGGATCTGAATGTTGCAGACCCGTTGACTAAAACCGCTCTCACAAGCAGAACATGATCAAACCCCAGAACTCATTGAGTCTTAATCACATGATGGTGTGAACTAGATTGTTGACTCTAGTAAACTTTTTGGGTATAGTCACATGGCGATGTGGACTATGAGTGTTAATCACATGGCGATGTGAACTAGATTATTGACTGGGGGGGGGGGGGGGGGGGGGGGGGGGGGGGGGGGGGGGGGGGGGGGGGGGGGGGGGGGGGGGGGGGGGGGGGGGGGGGGGGGGGGGGGGGGGGGGGGGGGGGGGGGGGGGGGGGGGGGGGGGGGGGGGGGGGGGGGGGGGGGGGGGGGGGGGGGGGGGGGGGGGGGGGGGGGGGGGGGGGGGGGGGGGGGGGGGGGGGGGGGGGGGGGGGGGGGGGGGGGGGGGGGGGGGGGGGGGGGGGGGGGGGGGGGGGGGGGGGGGGGGGGGGGGGGGGGGGGGGGGGGGGGGGGGGGGGGGGGGGGGGGGGGGGGGGGGGGGGGGGGGGGGGGGGGGGGGGGGGGGGGGGGGGGGGGGGGGGGGGGGGGGGGGGGGGGGGGGGGGGGGGGGGGGGGGGGGGGGGGGGGGGGGGGGGGGGGGGGGGGGGGGGGGGGGGGGGGGGGGGGGGGGGGGGGGGGGGGGGGGGGGGGGGGGGGGGGGGGGGGGGGGGGGGGGGGGGGGGGGGGGGGGGGGGGGGGGGGGGGGGGGGGGGGGGGGGGGGGGGGGGGGGGGGGGGGGGGGGGGGGGGGGGGGGGGGGGGGGGGGGGGGGGGGGGGGGGGGGGGGGGGGGGGGGGGGGGGGGGGGGGGGGGGGGGGGGGGGGGGGGGGGGGGGGGGGGGGGGGGGGGGGGGGGGGGGGGGGGGGGGGGGGGGGGGGGGGGGGGGGGGGGGGGGGGGGGGGGGGGGGGGGGGGGGGGGGGGGGGGGGGGGGGGGGGGGGGGGGGGGGGGGGGGGGGGGGGGGGGGGGGGGGGGGGGGGGGGGGGGGGGGGGGGGGGGGGGGGGGGGGGGGGGGGGGGGGGGGGGGGGGGGGGGGGGGGGGGGGGGGGGGGGGGGGGGGGGGGGGGGGGGGGGGGGGGGGGGGGGGGGGGGGGGGGGGGGGGGGTGCTTGGCGAAGCTCAGCCGGAGAACTGCAAGCTCCACCACCACGCCGTCGTGCTGCCGGAGCTCTCCCTCAACTTCTCCTCTCCCCTTGCTGGATCAAGAAGGAGGAGACGTCCCCGGGCTGTACGTGTGTTGAACGCAGAGGCGCCGTTGTTCGGCGCTTAGATCGGAATCAACCGTGATCTGAATCGCTGCGAGTACGACTCCTTCATCCGCGTTCTTGTAACGCTTCCGCATCGCGATCTTCAAGGGTATGAAGATGCACTCCCCTCTCTCTCGTTGCTAGTCTGGTTTTCTGACCATGGACATTGGATGTCATTGATAACGGGATCACATCATTAGAAGAATGATGTGATGGACAAGACCCAATCCTAAGCATAGCACAAGATCGTATAGTTCGTTCGCTAGAGCTTTTCTAATGTCAAGTATCATTTCCTTAGACCATGAGATTGTGCAACTCCCGGATACCGTAGGAATGCTTTGGGTGTATCAAACGTCACAACGTAACTGGGTGACTATAAAGGTGCACTACAGGTATCTCCGAAAGTGTCTGTTGGGTTAGCACGAATCGAGACTGGGATTTGTCACTCCGTATGACGGAGAGGTATCTCTGGGCCCACTCGATAATGCATCATCATAATGAGCTCAATGTGACTAAGGAGTTAGCCACGTGATCATGCGTTACGGGAATGAGTAAAGAGACTTGCCGATAACGAGATTGAACAAGGTATAGGGATACCGACGATCGAATCTCGAGCAAGGGGGGGGGGGGGGGGGGGGGGGGGGGGGGGGGGGGGGGGGGGGGGGGGGGGGGGGGGGGGGGGGGGGGGGGGGGGGGGGGGGGGGGGGGGGGGGGGGGGGGGGGGGGGGGGGGGGGGGGGGGGGGGGGGGGGGGGGGGGGGGGGGGGGGGGGGGGGGGGGGGGGGGGGGGGGGGGGGGGGGGGGGGGGGGGGGGGGGGGGGGGGGGGGGGGGGGGGGGGGGGGGGGGGGGGGGGGGGGGGGGGCTAGAGTTGTTATGGGAATTAGTGTGCAGTTACCGAATATTGTTCGGAGTCCTGGATGAGATCCTGGACGTCACGAGGAGTTCCGGAATGGTCCGGAGGTAAATATTTATATATGGGAAGTCCTATTTTGGCCACCGGAAAATGTTCGAGATTTTTCGGTATTGTACCGGGAAGGTTCTAGAAGGTTCCGGAGTGGGGCCCACCTGCATGGGGGACCCACATGAACGTGGGTAGTGGGGGCAAGGCCCCACAACCCTGGTCAAGGCGCACCAAGATCCCCCCTTAGAAGGAATAAGATCATATCCCGAAGGGATAAGATCAAGATCCCTAAAAAGGGGGGATAACAATCGGTGGGGAAAGGAAATGATGGGATTTCTTTCCCCCACCTTTACCAACGCCCCAATGGACTTGGAGGGCAAGAAACCAGCCCCCTCCACCCCTATATATAGTGGGGAGGCGCATGGGAGCCGCACACCTTTCCCTGGCGCAGCCCTCTCCCTCCCCAACACCTCCTCCTTCGTAGTAGTGCTTGGCGAAGCCCTGCCGGAGAACTGCAAGCTCCACCACCACGCCGTCGTGCTGCCGGAGCTCTCCCTCAACTTCTCCTCTCCCCTTGCTGGATCAAGAAGGAGGAGACGTCCCCGGGCTGTACGTGTGTTGAACGCGGAGGCGCCGTTGTTCGGCGCTTAGATCGGAATCAACCGCGATCTGAATCGCTGCGAGTACGACTCCTTCATCCGTGTTCTTGTAACGCTTCCGCATCGCGATCTTCAAGGGTATGAAGATGCACTCCCCTCTCTCTCGTTGCTAGTCTCTCCATAGATTGATCTTGGTGATGCGTAGGAAAGTTTTTGATCTACTACTACGTTCCCCAACAAAGCTACGAAATATGCGAGCGGTCGGTGAGCCGACGCGCGGTAGACACCAGGGCGTCCAGGAATAGCTGAAGTCGATCACGATCCCTCGGCCTAGCGAGCGGATGCCAGTGCTGCAAGAAGGCAAGAAATTTGAAGAACGAGCCAGAAGCACGTCGCGGGAACACCCGCTCAATCACCATCTTGTTGCGAGTAGTAAGATCAAGATCCCTAAAAAGGGGGGATAACAATCGGTGGGGAAAGGAAATGGGGGGGGGGGGGGGGGGGGGGGGGGGGGGGGGGGGGGGGGGGGGGGGGGGGGGGGGGGGGGGGGGGGGGGGGGGGGGGGGGGGGGGGGGGGGGGGGGGGGGGGGGGGGGGGGGGGGGGGGGGGGGGGGGGGGGGGGGGGGGGGGGGGGGGGGGGGGGGGGGGGGGGGGGGGGGGGGGGGGGGGGGGGGGGGGGGGGGGGGGGGGGGGGGGGGGGCAGACGGTCACGGAGGAGCTGCCATACAAAAATCTTAATCTTCAAGGGCAACAGTGCCTTCCACAATGGGGATAGCCACTGTAGAACCGGCATACGACATAATGCCTGATAGGCCGAACTAACGGAGAATTCACCCGAAGGAGAAAGGCTCCAAGAAACAGTGTCAGGGTCCTGGGACAGAGGAAGAGGGACTACTTCCCTCAGGTCTGTCCATTCCCGTACCTCATCTGGCCCGAATGAGCGGCGGAACGCAATGTTCCATCCCTCCTCCAGAGCAGCCGCAGATATAAGAATGGCCGGGTCATCACAAATCGCAAAGAGCCTCGGGAACCGCAAGTGGAGAGGCTCGCCCTCAAGCCATGGGTCCAACCAAAATTGGGTCCCAGACCCATTGCCAACCGAGAAACGCAAACCCAGCCTAATCTCTTCCTTGATGGCCAGAATAGATTTCCAGAACTGGGACCCAGCCGAGTGTGAGCAAGCCATGAGGGGTTGGCCCTGCAAGTACTTGGACTCAACCAGCTGCAGCCACAACCCCCCATCTCCCCGCAAGATCCGCCAAACCCAACGCAGCATAAGCGCAACGTTCATCCGGCGAGATGCAGGGATGCCCAACCCACCTCGGTTCTTCGGCAAGCAAATGTCAGCCCACTTCACCATATGGTACTTGGGCCGACCATCCCTTGCCTGCCAGAAGAACCTAGCCAGCTCCTTGTCAAAGGAGCTATGCACACCTTCGGGTAAGATGTACATCCCCATCATATACATGGGGAGGCTGGCAAGGTTCGAGCTAATGAGGACAGTTTTGCTACCTTTAGAAGTGAACCTACCACACCAGGGCTCCGCACGGGACGCTACTCGTCCCACAAGCGGATCATACCCACTCACCAAAATCCTGGACTCAGCCAGGGGCATCCCCAAGTAAGATATGGGGAATGACGCCAACCTACAGTTGAGGTTATCCGCGATCTGAAGCTGCTCAGCCTCCGAATAGCCAAGGACCACCACCTCGCTCTTATCAAAGTTAATCTTAAGTCCAGACATTTCCTCAAAGCAGAGCAAAAGGAACTTAAGATTAACAATGTCCGAGTCCAAGCCTTCCACCATAATCATGGTGTCATCCGCATACTGCTAGTGAGTAACCCCCCCCCCCATCCGGGATGAGGTGAGGGGGGGGGGGGGGGGGGGGGGGGGGGGGGGGGGGGGGGGGGGGGGGGGGGGGGGGGGGGGGGGGGGGGGGGGGGGGGGGGGGGGGGGGGGGGGGGGGGGGGGGGGGGGGGGGGGGGGGGGGGGGGGGGGGGGGGGGGGGGGGGGGGGGGGGGGGGGGGGGGGGGGGGGGGGGGGGGGGGGGGGGGGGGGGGGGGGGGGGGGGGGGGGGGGGGGGGGGGGGGGGGGGGGGGGGGGGGGGGGGGGGGGGGGGGGGGGGGGGGGGGGGGGGGGGGGGGGGGGGGGGGGGGGGGGGGGGGGGGGGGGGGGGGGGGGGGGGGGGGGGGGGGGGGGGGGGGGGGGGGGGGGGGGGGGGGGGGGGGGGGGGGGGGGGGGGGGGGGGGGGGGGGGGGGGGGGGGGGGGGGGGGGGGGGGGGGGGGGGGGGGGGGGGGGGGGGGGGGGGGGGGGGGGGGGGGGGGGGGGGGGGGGGGGGGGGGGGGGGGGGGGGGGGGGGGGGGGGGGGGGGGGGGGGGGGGGGGGGGGGGGGGGGGGGGGGGGGGGGGGGGGGGGGGGGGGGGGGGGGGGGGGGGGGGGGGGGGGGGGGGGGGGGGGGGGGGGGGGGGGGGGGGGGGGGGGGGGGGGGGGGGGGGGGGGGGGGGGGGGGGGGGGGGGGGGGGGGGGGGGGGGGGGGGGGGGGGGGGGGGGGGGGGGGGGGGGGGGGGGGGGGGGGGGGGGGGGGGGGGGGGGGGGGGGGGGGGGGGGGGGGGGGGGGGGGGGGGGGGGGGGGGGGGGGGGGGGGGGGGGGGGGGGGGGGGGGGGGGGGGGGGGGGGGGGGGGGGGGGGGGGGGGGGGGGGGGGGGGGGGGGGGGGGGGGGGGGGGGGGGGGGGGGGGGGGGGGGGGGGGGGGGGGGGGGGGGGGGGGGGGGGGGGGGGGGGGGGGGGGGGGGGGGGGGGGGGGGGGGGGGGGGGGGGGGGGGGGGGGGGGGGGGGGGGGGGGGGGGGGGGGGGGGGGGGGGGGGGGGGGGGGGGGGGGGGGGGGGGGGGGGGGGGGGGGGGGGGGGGGGGGGGGGGGGGGGGGGGGGGGGGGGGGGGGGGGGGGGGGGGGGGGGGGGGGGGGGGGGGGGGGGGGGGGGGGGGGGGGGGGGGGGGGGGGGGGGGGGGGGGGGGGGGGGGGGGGGGGGGGGGGGGGGGGGGGGGGGGGGGGGGGGGGGGGGGGGGGGGGGGGGGGGGGGGGGGGGGGGGGGGGGGGGGGGGGGGGGGGGGGGGGGGGGGGGGGGGGGGGGGGGGGGGGGGGGGGGGGGGGGGGGGGGGGGGGGGGGGGGGGGGGGGGGGGGGGGGGGGGGGGGGGGGGGGGGGGGGGGGGGGGTGCTTCCAGTATATAATATATAATTTCTCCAGAATATTTTTTGTTACTTGTCTTTGTTGTCCAAATATCAATTAAGTTTTCTAGAATTGTAAATTTTACATGGGAATATAACTGAACTTTTTTTTTGTGTGAATGGAATACAGTTGGACTTAAATGAAAAGGTTTCCAATGCTGAGACACAGAAATTAAGTCGTGCCTGCCATGCATGCACGTTAGAGAATAACAGAACTGCAGAACGTATAACTACAGCCGGACCATCCATGTGTGGGGAAGGAATATACAATAATGCAGGCATTTGATCCATCCATTCTGTCTCCTCCTGTTGAGTAGTAGTGTTGGATGGATGCATCATGCATGGATCCAACCTACCGGGGGACCTGCTGCATGTACTCCGTACGCACGTACAGAGAGAGACGATGAACAAGTAGCACAAGATAATGAATTCAGGCATTACGTGCTTGCCCCCTAGTGTCACTTGTTTTTTTTTTGTTTTTTGTTTTTGTTTTTTGAACAAGAGAGGGTCCAGAAGGACCCAAAACTGCATTAATATTGGAACAGCAGTACATAGCAGTTTGCAAAAGGACCCAGAACTAAACCTAAATAACAAACTGGTCCCTGCATATTACAAAGAGGACCCCAACATCTAGATGGAAAACGCGATCGGGTCCCTAGCACCTTCCTCACAGGCATAACCTCGCCGCCGCCGGGGATGACACCACTTGGTGCGGCGGAGCCTCCGTGACACCACGTCACAGACTCCATGAAGATGCGCTGCCTCCCAATTGGCTTCATAGCCGGGAGGAAGAAGAAAGGCTGCCCTTCAGCCAGCGAATTCGATGGCGCAGTGGAACCGGCCGGCAGCCAAGCACCATGGCTGGCGCCGTAGCCATTCACAAGCGGCCATCGGGTATGAGCACAGACCCGATCTGGACCTCCACCTTTCCCCTGCTTCATCTCCACCACCATGGTGACCAAAGAAGCGAGAGAGAGAGCGGAACACCTCCAGAACAGGGATCCAGGCGAGCTTATTGGAAAAGCTGCCGACGATGCGCTCCGCAGCAGCAGCTGGCAACCAGCCAGCACCAGCAGGAAGAGCACCACCGCAAGCCACCGGCCGCTGCTCGCACGCGGCGGCGGCGCAGACCACATCGGCATGTCGCCAGTCGCCACATGGGCACAACACCACCTAAAAGCAAACCAACTCCTATACCTAGACCTAGACCTAGCCCTACTATATACAGGAGGATCCCGAGCACCTCTCCCAGGCCTACTCCAGCCGGCAACGCCGACGGAAACGGCAGGGGATCGGGCTGGGTCGCCTCCGCTTCGCTGCTCTCTTTTTTTCGCCCCTCTCAAACAGTGTTTCAAGCTTATCCCTTCGAGAGGAGTTTACTAGTCCACAGTGTCACTTGTTAGCTACTGTACACCGACACACTAGCTAAAAGACGATTTATATCAAACTCAACAGCGAAGAGGATTACCTTAAATGGCTTATCTTGGCAGCTGCCCGCTTAACTTACCGGCATGAGTTGTAAATAATCCCTATATAACTAGTACTCCCTCTGTAACTTAATTGACATTATTATGAACTCTAAAAACGTCTCATAAAAAGTCATAGAAGCAATTTCAGCAGACACTAGTTAGCTCACTCAGTCGGTTACAAAAACATAACTGGCTCACATTGTCGAGTCGGTTTCTGGCAGGAAACCACTTTGACTAAAAAAATTATCGCTGTCAGTTGCATCAAACGAACGGTCTTGCATGAAGTGGTAAAGTCTAGAAATAACCTCGATTACCCTTGGCTCAAAAATCCCACCTAACATATCTATATAACATTCCCTTACAACCCATAACACTCTCTCCCTTCCACCAACGCATATTGGGCAATGGCGCCTCCGTATCTGCACCTCGCACCCAAGGAGGAGGGCCCTCCCGCGAGACTGGTAAGCGAAAGGGGCTCCTCCCCACGGCTGGCATTCCAACCCAAGGAGGAAGGCTCCTTTGCCCGACCACCACTAGCGTGCATAGGAAGGGAAAGGGTGTTCTCGTCTCCGTCGCCGCACTTTTTCCCTTCCAACCCAAGAAGGAGGCCCCTCTTTGGGTGGCCGCCACCACCGCCTCGCATGGGAAGATAGTCTTTTGAGGACTTGCTCAATTTCACATTTAGTAGTGAGGAGACACCCACCATACAAGATCTACTAGGTACTACACATGCATCCTCAAGAAATGGTTGTGAGAGGTTGAGGGTACGACAGTGGAATTTAAGTAATATTTGTAAACAAGTTTTAGTAGATTATTTATAGCAGTATGAGTAGAATGGAGTATACATATATGTCTTTTAGATTGAAGTAAATGACAATGAGAACATCCAGTATGTGCTTGCCTTGGCTGTGAGATTTTTCAGGAAAACGGAGGGGGCAGTGCAAGATGTGTTGAAGTATGTCTTTGTCGATGACATTGACATGCTTGAGACTTCTAGTTATTATCATGCTTCGTTTTTCATGCAAATTTCACACATAAGCACGCTCGCACATGCTGCACACATTGAACTCATTTTGAGTAATCATAGTGACAATGTAATGGAATGAAATACAATGCAATTGTGAGATGACTTTGAATAGGTTTGTGGCATGTATTTATATGTCATAGACTATAGTCTACTTACCATGTATTTTATTTTGCAGGGCTTGATTCAAAATAGAAAATATGTTTAGCTGTGAAATTAGCAATACAGGTTGTTTTACAGCGCAAAAATTCAAGATGGTTTTGTCTGAAGTACGAACTGGATACTTAAGTGGTTTTTCCTAAAGAACCGACTGGAACTTAAGTATTCCAGTCACAAACTTACTGAGGTTAAAGTTTTGCCAGGCGGTTTCACAACCGCCTCCAATATTACAAGTGGAAAAGAATAGGAAATGATGCTATCAATAGAGAAAAGATTAGAAAAGAAGTGGCCAAAGACTCATCATCGCGACGATAGAAATAACTGGCACTGGCACCTAAGAGTGGCAGCAAGGGGCCCACATGATGTTGTTTATTGACATGGACATTAGGAAAACTATGACAATTACCTACTCAAAATTAAATGTGCTTTATAATCCCTACTCCCCTGTACAAATCGTTTAGTTTTTACGTTGAGTCAATTCCTCTCGGTCCACAATCCATTCTTCAATAGTAATAATCATGTGTTTTATAGGGCCTATGAATCATATCTTGCCATGCTATATTTTGATGTTTAATGTATAAGATTGACATATTCTAAATGAGGATGTAGCAAGCTAAGCAATGCATCTACTTGTTTTAACCTTTTAGCTTCTTTATACTTAGCCTTAATTAAAATATGATTGTACTCTTATCATTTAATTGCATGATTATTAGCTCATTTTCCAAAGATTAAAAAATAATTGAGTATGTGACACTTGACCTCAAAAGCTTTCGACTCATCTAAAGTATGAATCATGCTATTAGCAAGACTTGACATCAAATCAACCCGTCTGTCGGTGGAAACAAAATACAACTGATGATTGGATCATGCATCGTACCCGGACCGGACCAGTAGAAGTTCCGCAAAAGTTTTTAGGTGCTTGAATTCTTAGAGGAACTTAAAATATAATATAGCATTCTAGTGGATAAATATAGCTACACGATTCTCTTGATGGTAGTGAGCTCCGCATCAGCCAGTTTGATAGAGTCACCAATCTAGTGTTTGTGTTAAATGAATGGAATGTGTATGATGTTGCAATATCCATATATTTTTATTATCGGATCCTATTATGAAGTATGATTTTGAGCCATGCCGCATCGCATTGTAGCCAGTGGTAATTCAGTTTTTGCATGTGTTGTGTGGTTCCGACTCATACTGTTATTGTCCCTGGAAGATGGAATAAGCCATGTGTCCAAGAGTTCAGAGTGTACCATATAGAGTTGTCTAATGGCCTCATGTGCTAAGCGGAAACGTGTCAACACATGTTTCTTCCCTTCGATTGTTGTGTTAGGGTGATAGAGCAATTCATAGAGATGGGAGTTTGACATGCATTGTGTTCACAGAACCGTCTATTGGCCTGTCATGGTAGGTGGAGACGTGCCAGTATCCATGTGTTGTATGTTGTCGAAGAACGACGCATCATGTACTCGCTCGGACATGCGGCATGCCATCGTGCCGGGTTTTGCTAATAATCTACTCCCTCCGTTCCTAAATATAAGTCTTTTTAGAGATTGCAATAAAAGACTACATACGGAGCAAAATGAGTGAATCTACACTCTAAACTATGTCTATATACATCCGTATATAGTCCATAGTGAAATCTCTACAAAGACTTATATTTAGAAACGGAGGGAGTATGTAATATACCCTTAGAAAAAATTGTAGGATTCAGTCCTACAAATCAATCAACCCATAGAGAAAAATCTTAAGAATTTCTATCCTTTAAATCCTACGAAAATGCTTTGAATCAAAAGGCCATTCCGAAAACTCCACCAATTCGCAAGTCACATGCATGTCATGAATTTTCAGCGTTAAAGTTGGTATTGTTTTGGACCATCATTTAGTCGGTGCACTCGGTAGGACAATTTGATTATATGTCTGTCCGTGGAACTAACTAATGCAAAAGGCGCTCAATATAGCATACACATGTGTAGAATTAAAGCTAGGATGCGCATGACAATAAATCAGGGAGCTTAATCGAGTCTCATGAATACTTTACCAATTGGTACTAGTCTGAGATGGTCTCGGGGACTATATGCATGCAATGGACAGCCATAGAATAGAAGTAGATAAAACCAATATGTGCCGTGGTGGTGTGCATCATCATGGCTTGTTTGAACACTTTTTGTGCACTTATAAGATGGTCCACAACAAAGCAGGACCAGTAGCATTTAACTGCTGCGGGGGTCTTCCGGACAGGGTGTCTCCATGCGAAACACATTTCTACCTTTCTGGCCAGTTTTACACGGTTGTGAGGTCCCTCTCTGGCTAGCAACCTTTCTGCGCCCAAAGGAAGATGGAAATAATGATTCTTAATCATCTCATCATATCTAGGGTTTTGTTTTTGCGAGGGATCATATCTAGGGGTCGAGAAACTAGATGATAATATTTTCCGAATTCTTGTTCACCAAAGTATTCCTAAATCTTGACTACTGAAAATATATTTAAAAAATCATTAATAAGAAAAATATCAGTACTGTGAGTGCTTGATTTAGCAGCATGTAAGTGGCAAATTTTAGTTTATGCCTCCGCAAAAAAAAAGGGATTTTTGTTTACTGGTTATTTTGGTGGGGATGGAGATGGCTGGATAGATCCGTTAACAAAAAAGATGGATGAGTGGCCTAAGAGTATCTACAACCGGACCTCTCAAGCCCGCCTCATATGTCCGGGCGGGCCGCCCGGTCACTGCCGGTCATGATTTTTTAACCCAGACGGGCCCCTCAAACGGCCCTCAAACGCCCGGGCTGACCGGCACCCCCCATATCCAACCCAAATATGGGGCGGATATGAGGGCGCCCAGACGCGCCCGCCACGTCGGCCTGACGGCGTGGTCCCACACGGAAACCCGATGGTCCGACAGACACCGCGTCCGTCGGTGCGGTGTGAACGCCGTGTGGAGGAGGAGATGGCTCCGATGGAGGTGGAGGAGGCGGAGGAGTCGGACCAGCAGGTGCCGGCCTTCAACATGGAGCAGGCGGAGGCGGAGTTCGCCGTCGCCCAGTCCGACGAGATGGTCGAGCAGCAGGCCATCCTGGAGTCCATCCAGGATGAGGCCTATGTGGAGGCCAACCGGGGTTCCTCCGGCGGGAGCAGGAGGAGTCCGACGCGCTCTTCGCCGAGCTCGACACGGAGATAGAGGCGGAGGAGGCCGAAGCGGAGCAGGCGGAGGCGCCGGAGGAGCCGGAGCTACAGCTGCCGCCCATGCTGGCGGAGTCGGGCACGGAGATTGTCGTGATCTTCGACGAGGAGTAGATAGGATCGACGTAGTACGTAGGTTCTACTTTTTTTAGAACGAAGGCTCAAGAAGAGCCCGACTTTGAATTAACAAAGCCATCAACCGGCCAGGGATTACACAAGGCCACCATTACAACCAACTGGAAACAGAACAGAAAAACAAACTGCAGATACACAGTGATGCCGAAGCAGCTTACAAGCACCAAAGACTACATGCCCTATAGGAGTAAACAGAATAAGCACTAGCTTGTAGTCGACAGAGTCCTTCGTGTGAACTTAAACCAGTAGGGCAAACAGAGAGGAACTTCGGGCGGAGCCAATGCCCAACGTCGATGAACCGTGCCCTCATCTACCCTGGAAGGTGCACATCGAAAAACATGCCGCTCCTCTCCAAATCCGGAGGGGACCCCTAACCCTCGCATTGGCTCGAAAGGCGCCGGACCGTCGGAAGATGGAATTGCCCCGGGGGGGGGGGGGGGGGCTAGAGCAAGGAATGGACATGATTCTGGGCACCAAGGGAGATACTTAGCTCGACACGCCGCTGCACGAACACTAGTAGAAAAATGACTTTACGTGAGCCCCATTAGTCCCGGTTTGGAAATGGACCGGTACTAATGTGACCATTAGTGCCGGTTCCAACGGCTATGGGGGCGGGCATCATTAGTCCCGGTTCGTGTTGAGCCTCTAGTACCGGTTCGTGACACGAATCGGGACTAAAGGGGTGGTGGCAGGCTGGTGTCAGGCTGGGGCCCCACTAGCACCTTTAGTCCCGGTTTCGTGACACAAACCGGGACTAGAGGCTAACCTCTAGTCCCGGTTTGTGTCACGAACCGGGACTAAAGATGCTCCTATATAAACCCTTCATCGAGCCCGAGCTCTCTGTTCTTCCCCTTTCCTCTCCTCTCTGTTCTTCCCCTCTTGCTTGAGCTCATCCTCTATTTTTGTAAAAATTTGTCAAGGTTTGAAGGCACCCCATCCATCCAAGTGTTCACAAAGGTTAGCAACTTTGCTCTTTCATCTCTCATTGCTATATTAGCTCTTGCAATGCTCTATAAGTATAGTGGTTTGTGGGTTTTAGTTTGGGAGTATTTATATGTGGTAGTTTATTTGATTTATATGCAATTTGAGCTCAAATTAAATTCTTAGTTTGCATGTGTAGGTGTGGTTTACTTAGTGCCTTCCCGTCCCCGTCCTAACCACTGTCGATCGGCCGCACCGTCCCGTCGCCGGCACCACCTTGGTGAGCCTCTTGTTCTTATCCTTTTTATTAAAAAAATCATGTTTGTGTGATTTAGATAGTTACTTGTATAATTTTCTTACCCGTACGTTGTTTGTTATACATAGTGGCATGGTTTTGATATCTGTCCCCGTTGGCCCTCGTCCGGTTTATGATTCGGATGTGGTATATTCTCTTTTATAACTATTTGTTACATTTCGTGTTTATGACAAATTATGCCCATCAAGTTGACAGATATTTTTATCTAGGAGGTTTGTGAACCGAAAATTCCAACCGACCCTCTTGTCGAGAGGTTAAATTTAGTTGAAAAAGAAAACAATTACTTGAAGAAAAAATTGAAAAGAATTGAGGAGGAGAAGATGGAATTGGAGTTGCATGTTGCCGATGTCGTCGATGATCACAAGATCAAGATGGATAAAATGCGCTTGAAGATTAGAAAGATTAGAAAGTATGCCATTGATAGTGAGGCTTGGTATCATTATGCTGTTAGATCAATTATTAGCTTAGTTGCGATCTTGAACGCATTTATTGTTGCATTTAAATGCTTTAGCTAGAGAGTTTGTATGTTGTTTTATGAGAATAAGTGTGTATGAACTTTATGTATGAACTTGTATTAATTTGGTCTTTTCGGTGTTGTGTAATGAAGATGAGCCGGCAATGGATGTACGATGACCGATGCTCTCCCTAGTTCATTAATTGCGTGCATACTTTTCTGCTTGTGGCTGAGGCAAACAAGCAGGCGGATGGTTTTATGTGTTGTCCATGTGCTGACTGTAAGAATGATCGAAATTACTCTAACTCAAGAACCATTCACATCCACCTGTTTGAGTCCAGTTTCATGTCTGGCTATAACTGTTGGACCAAGCACGGAGAAAGAGGGATCCTAATGAAAGAGAATGAAGAAGAAGAGGATGACGACAGCTATCCTGGCCATGGGTTCCCTGAATACGATGGTACAACAATGGGGGAAGAAGCTGAGCCAGCAATGCGGGAAGAAGAGACATCAGATGAGCCCGCTGAAGATCTTGGTCGGGCCATTGCCGATGCAAAGAGAAACTGCACAAGTGAAAAGGAGAGGCTGAAGTTGCAGCGCATGTTAGAGGATCACAAGAAATTGTTGTACCCAAATTGCAAAGATGACAAGAAAAAGCTGGGTACCACACTGGAATGGCTGCAATGGAAGGCAGAGAATGGTGTATCTGACAAGGGATTTAAAAAGTTGCTGATAATGTTAAAGAAGATGCTTCCAAAGGACAACGAATTGCCCGACAGTACGTACGAAGCAAAGAAGGCTGTCTGCCCTCTAGGATTAGAGGGGCAGAAGATACATGCATGCCCTAATGACTGCATCCTCTACCGCGGTGAGTACGAGGATTTGAATGCATGCCCGGTATGAAGTGCATTGCGCTATAAGATCAGCCGCGATGACCCTGGTGATGTTGAGGGCGAGCGCCCCAGGAAGAAGATTCCTGCCAAGGTGATGTGGTATGCTCCTATAATACTACGGTTGAAACTTTTGTTCCAAAACAAAGAGCATGCCAAGTTGATGCGATGGCACAAAGAAGACCGTAAGAAAGACGGGAAGCTGAGAGTACCCGCTGACGGGTCGCAGTGGAGAAAAATCGAGATAAAGTGGGAGGACTTTGCAGATGACGCAATGAACGTATGGTTTGGTCTAAGTGCAGATGGCATTAATCCTTTTGGAGAGCAGAGCAGCAATCATAGCACCTGGCCTGTGACTCTATGTATGTATAACCTTCCTCCTTGGTTGTGCATGAAGCGGAAGTTCATTATGATGCTAGTGCTCATCCAAGGCCCTAAGCAACCCGGCAACGACATTGATGTGTACCTAAGGCCATTAGTTGAAGAACTCTTACAGCTGTGGAATGAAAAAGGTGTACGTGCGTGGGATGAGCACACACAGGAGGAATTTGACCTACATGCGTTGCTGTTTGTAACCATCAATGATTGGCCTGCTCTCAGTAACCTTTCAGGACAGACAAACAAGGGATACCGCGCATGCATGCACTGTTTAGATGATATCGACAGTATATATTTGGATAAATGTAAGAAGAATGTGTACCTGGGACATCGTCGATTTCTTCCGAGCAGGCATCCCGTAAGAAAGAAAGGCAAGCATTTCAAAGGTGAGGCAGATCACCGGAAGAAGCCTCGCCACTGTACTGGTGATGATGTACTTGATATGGTCAAGGATTTGAAAGTAATCTTTGGAAAGGGTCCTGGCGGACAATCTGTTCCGAATGACGCTGACGGACGCGCACCCATGTGGAAGAAGAAATCTATATTTTGGGACCTACCCTATTGGAAAGACCTAGAGGTCCGCTCTGCAATCGACGTGATGCACGTGATGAAGAATCTTTGCGTGAACCTGCTAGGCTTCTTGGGTGTGTATGGGAAGACAAAAGATACACCGGAGGCATGGGAGGACCAGCAACGTATGCATGGAAAAGATGGCATACATCAGGGTCGTGCCAGCTACGCTCTTAGCAAAGAAGAGAAGGAAATCTTCTTTGAATGCCTGCTCAGTATGAAGGTCCCGTCTGGCTTCTCGTCGAATATAAAGGGAATAATAAATATGGCAGAGAAAAAGTTCCAGAACCTAAAGTCTCATGACTGCCACGTGATTAGGACGCAACTGCTTCCGGTTGCATTGAGGGGGCTTCTACCGAAAAACGTTCGATTAGCCATTGTGAAGCTATGTGCATTCCTCAATGCAATCTCTCAGAAGGTAATCGATCCAGAAATCATACCAAGGTTAGAGAATGATTTGGTGCAATGTCTTGTCAGTTTCGAGTTGGTGTTCCCACCATCCTTCTTCAATATCATGACGCACATCCTAGTTCACCTAGTCGAAGACATTGCCATTCTGGGTCCTGTATTTCTACACAATATGTTCTCCTTTGAGAGGTTCATGGGAGTCTTAAAGAAATATGTTCATAACCGTGCTAGGCCAGAAGGAAGCATCTCCAAGGGCCATGAAAATGAGGAGGTCATTGAGTTTTGTGTTGACTTTATTCCTTACCTTAAGCCGATTGGTGTTCCTAAATCACGGCATGAGGGCAGACTGGGTGGAAAAGGCACGCTGGGACCGAAAGCAATAATATGTATGGACGGGCATTCTCTCACTCAAGCACACTACATAGTTCTACAAAATTCCTCCTTGGTGGCTCCATATATCGAGGAACACAAGAATATTCTACGCTCCAAACACCCGAGCAGTCTGACGACTGGATTACACGTGAACAAACGGGGACTTTCGCCGGTTGGTTGCAGACACGTCTCATGCATGACGACGCTGTTGAAGATGAGTTGTACTTGCTGTCCAAGTTACCATCTTCGAATATATTGACTTTCAAAGGGTACGACATAAATGGGAATACATTTTACACGATCGCCCAAGATAAAAAGAGCACCAACCAAAATAGTGGTGTCCGCTTTGATGCAGCAAACACCAATAGGCCAAAGGACATATATTATGGTTACATAGAGGAGATATGGGAACTTGACTATGGACGTGAATTGAAGGTCCCTTTGTTTCGGTGCAAATGGGTCAATCTGACAGGAGGCGGGGTAACGGAAGACCCGCAGTACGGAATGACAACAGTGGATCTCAACAATCTTGCGTACGCAGACGAATCATTCGTCCTAGCCAATGATGTGGCGCAGGTTTTCTATGTGAAGGACATGTCTACCAAGCCGAGAAAAAGAAAAGATAAGGAAATGAATACATCATACGATGAGCCAAAGCGCCACATAGTTCTTTCAGGGAAAAGAAACATCGTGGAAGTGGAGGACAAGACAGACATGCCAGAAGATTATGAAAAGTTTCATGAAATTGCTCCCTTCACAGTGAATATTGACCCGAGCATCCAGTTAAATGATGGAGATTGTCCATGGTTACGGCGTAAAGGGACACACGTGAAGAAAAAGTTTTATACCCAAAGATCCCACTCTGGGATGTGACCGGCTTCACGGTCATCACTTTCTTCTCTAGTGATTTTCCGGACTTATATATCTGGAAAGTGCCACTTCGGACAAACCGGAGGGAATCTTTGTAATAGTTAGGGTACTTATGTGCTTTGGCATTTGAAATGCGAAGAAATATTATGTACAAACAAATTTTCAACCCTTTCTGACTTCATTTGCTATTTTTCATGCATTTACTGATTTTTTTGAGTTAAATGACCCTGAAATTGAAAAGAACTACAAGTGAACTCTGAAAATGTTGAAAATTGGCATGGTATCATCATTTCACTCATATAGCATGTGCTAAAAAGTTGAGAGGGTTACAGCAAAAACGGGATGCACTTCGTGTACAAAATGGACAATCTCTTTCGAAGTATCAGGGTTTCGGACGAAAACTCGTCTGTTACAAAGGCATTTCATTTTTTTAAACTTATTTCAACTCCAGACTTTTTGTGCGTTTAGTATGCACCATTCGAAGCCACGTCATTAATTTTCAACCCTTTCTGACTTTATTTGCTATTTTTCATGCATTTACTGATTTTTTTTGAGCTAAATGACCCTGAAATTGAAAAGCACTACAAACGAACTTTGAAAAGGTTGAAAGTTGGCATGGTATCATCATTTCACCCACATAGCATGTGCTAAAAACTTGAGAGGGTTATGGCAAAAACTGAATGCACTTCGTGTACAAAATGGACAATCTCTTTCGAAGTATCAGGGTTTCGGACGAAAACTCGTCTGTTACAAAGGCATTTCATTTTTTTTAACTTATTTCAACTCCAGACTTTTTGTGCGTTCAGTATGCACCATTCGAAGCTACATCATCAATTTTCAACCATTTCTGACTTCATTTGCTATTTTTCATGCATTTACTGTTTTTTTGAACTAAATAACCCTGAAATTGAAAAGCACTACAAATGAACTCTGAAAAGGTTGAAAGTTGGCGTGGTATCATTATTTCACCCACATAGCATGTGCTAAAAAGTTAAGAGTGTTACGGCAAAATCTGGATGCACTTCGTGTACAAACTGGACAATCTCTTTCGAAGTATCAGGGTTTCGGACGAAAACTCGTCTGTTACAAAGGCATTTCATTTTTTTAAATAACCTAAGAGTTACCAAATTGAATATAATGATAAAACACACTAATATTAAACAGCAAAAAAAGAATCACTGAAAAATCTATTTTTAAAGTAAAGTTATTCACAAACTAGTGATTCACATAAATTTCAAATAATTCAAATTTAAACTATTCAAATTTGAAAACTACTGGCACTAACAGAAAGTTTATAATTTTTTTTACCTAAAGCAAAAAATATTCACTCAGAAACTCTCATAAAGCAAAAAACAACTCAGAAACAAAAGAAAATAAATAAAGCAGAAAACAAAAAAAAACTGAAAAGTAAATAAATTAAAAAAAGCCCGCCTACTGGGCCGCCACGGCCTGCATACGACTAGAAACCCAACCTCTAGTTGGGCCAGGATGCAGGTCCGCACGGCCCAGTAGGCCCACAGGGCAGAACAGGTTCAATAGGCCCACAAAGGCCTGCTTTAGAGAGGAGCTCGAGGCAGATGCCGCGGCGGGGCTTATAAGCTGGTGCGGGCGCCCTTCGCTGGGCGAGGTGGGACTAAACTTCCACCGCACGTCGCCGTGCCAGGAACAGGTTTTTAGTCCCGGTTGGTGGATCCAACTGCGAATAAAGGCCCCCCTTTCGTCACGGTTGGAGCAACCAACCGGGACTAAAGGTGAATTTCCTTTAGTCCCGGTTGGTTGCTCCAACCGGGACTAAAGGCCTGCGCATATATATACAACACTTGAATTTTTTTCAGTTTCTCTGCTTCTTCGACCACTATAGAGGAGATCACCGCGCCGCCAGGTTGCCGCCGTACGCGCCTGCCCCGACGCCGTCTTGCCTCCCCGCGCCTCCTCGCGCCAATCCCCGACGCCGAACGTACCCTCCTCCCCGAGCCCCGACGCTGCCCACGACGCCGCCCACGCCCGCTCCTCCCCGAGCTCCTCGCCGCGCCGCCTGCCCTGACGCCGTCGCCGCCCCCGACTCGCCTCGCCTCGCCGTCGCCGTCGCCCCGCTGTGAGCTCTCCCCCTCTCCCCCTCTCCCTCGCCCTCTGTCGCCATGGCCGCCCCTCCCCGAGCCTACACACACACACATGCATGAACACACACACACACATTTTCTTAAGTTCGATGATTTATATGTATTTTTGTATGTTTTAGTATATATGTATAGCAATTTTGACATTTTCAGAAGAATTTTGATATTTTTTTCACTACATGATTAGATGTATAGAAAAAAGTTGAGGAATTTTGACATTTGAGGAATTAATTAGTATAATGTATGTATAGAAATTTTAAGGAATTTTGACATTTGAGGAATTAATTAGTATATGTATGTATACAATGTATAGAAAACATTTGAGAAAATTTGACCAAGCATAGAAAAAATTTGCATATAAAAAAGTTGTATATTTTAATATTGTATTTGCAAAAGTTTGTTATGTATTTGCAAAATCAAGTGAAAAAGAATTACAAAAATCACAATCAAGCATTTAAAAAATGTTTAATTTGCATAGAATGTGTTCTCGACATCAACGATGCCCGGCCCGCATCCTCGTCGTCGACTCGTTCGCGACGACGTCCTGCCTCAGAGGCGCCATGTCCGGGACTGGGCTCCGTCGGGCTGGCACTGGGAGGTGCTACCTTCAGGGGCGCGCAGCTTGGTGAGGAACCCGGCCTTGGGTCCCATCGTCGACCTGGAGCTCCTTCGGTGGCGTTCGCGTGGACCACTTTTGGTGCGGAGACAGCCGGCCCCGCCGGAGGTGGTACGTCGCCGTGTCAGGGAGGAGGACGAGCACGTCCGTCGCTACATGGATGCGTTGGACGTCAGATTCTCCAATACCCGGCAGGTTCTTCAGGGATCTCACCCAAGCTATGATCCTGTGATCGTTCCTTCTCTTTGGGTGTCCACCGCCCGCGCCTCAGGAACCGCGAGTGAACTAGATTCTTCGATAATATTCGATCTGTATTAGCTAGTGATGTTATATATATATGATAATATTCGAGATGTATTGACAATCAAGCATGCTATACCTTTTAGTGTGGATTAATTTGCATATAGGTTTTTTATGTCATAGGTAGAATGGTCTTTTGAATAGAATAGTAAACTAGTAATTGTATAGGTTTTTTGAATATAGGTATACAATATAAATTTTTATGTCATTATCACTTTGTCATCAAAGAATGCTATACCTTTTAGGAGGATTGTTGATTCATTTCCATTCTGACAAATTTTAGGCACTCGATATGTCCTATTTTAGCAAAGGTCATGCCATAATTTTTAATCTTTGAATTATGAACATATATAGGAAATGTCTGACGACGATAAGATCCCCGAGTGCGATGACTGCACTGATACGTCTCCAACATATCTATAATTTTTTATTGTTCCATGCTATTATATTATCTGTTTTGGATGTTTTATATGCATTAATATGCTATTTTATCTTATTTTTAGGACTAACCTATTAACCTAGAGCCCAGTGCCAGTTTCTGTTTTTTTCTTGTTTTTGAGCCTCGCAGAAAAGGAATACCAAACTGAATAAAACTTCATGATGATTTTTCTTGGACCAGAAGATACCCAGGGGACTTGGAGTCCAAGTCAGAAGAGCCACGAGGCGGCGACAAGGGTGGAGGGCGCGCCCTAGGGGGCACGCCCCCTGCCTTGTGGGCCCCTCGTGACTCCCCTGACCTAGCTCTTCCTCCTATATATTCACATATATTCCAGAACCACCAGAGGCATCCACGAAAACACTTTTCCACCGCCGCAACCTTCTGTTTCCGTGAGATCCCATCTTGGGGCCTTTTCCGGCATCCTGCCGGAGGGGGATTCGATCACGGAGGGCTTCTACATCAACACCATTGCCCTTCCGATGAAGCGTGAGTAGTTTACCTCAGACCTACGGGTCCGTAGCTAGTAGCTAGATGGCTTCTTCTCTCTCTTTGATTCTCAATACCATGTTCTCCTCGATGTTCTTGGAGATCTATCCGATGTAATCTTCTTTTGTGGTGTGTTTGTCGAGATCCGATGAATTGTGGAATTATGATCAGCTTATCTATGAATATTATTTGAATTTTCTCTAAATTCTTATATGCATGATTTGATATCTTTGTATTTCTCTTCGAATTATCGGTTTGGTTTGGCCAACTAGATTGGTTTTTCTTGCAATGGGAGAAGTGCTTGGCTTTGGGTTCAATCTTGCGGTGTCCTCACCCAGTGACAAAGTAGGGGTAGCGAGGCACGTATTGTATTGTTGCCATCGAGGATAAAAAGATGGGGTTTACATCATATTGGTTGAGTTTATTCCTCTACATCATGTCATCTTACTTAAGGCGTTACTCCGTTCTTTATGAACTTAATACTCTAGATGCATGCTAGATAGCGGTCGATGTGTGGAGTAATAGTAGTAGATACAGGCAGGAGTCGGTCTACTTGACACGGACGTGATGCCTATATTGCATAATCATTGCCTTGGATATCGTCATAACTTTGCGCTTTTCTATCAATTGCTCGACAGTAATTTGTTCACCCACCGTATTATTTGCCTTCATGAGAGAAGCCTCTAGTGAAACCCATGGCCCCCGGGTCTATTTTCCATCATATTACTTTCCGATCAACTATTTTGCAATCTTTTATTTTCAGATCTATATACCAAAAAATCCAAAAAATAGTTTATCTTTTGTTTATCTATCTCTATCAGATCTCACCTTTGCAAGTGACAGTGAAGGGATTGACAACCCCTTTATCGCGTTGGGTGTAAGTGTTTGATTGTTTGTGCAGGTGTTGGTGATTTATGTGTTCTTCTCCTACTGGATTGATACCTTGGTTCTTAACTGAGGGAAATACTTACCTCTACTGTGCTGCATCACCCTTTCCTCTTCAAGGGGAAAACCAACTCAAGCTCAAGAAGTAGCAGGAAGAATTTCTGGCGCCGTTGCCGGGGAGATCTACGCCAAGTCAAGACATACCAAGTACCCATCATAAAACTCTCATCTCTTGCATTACATTATTCGTCATTTGCCTCTCGTTTTCCTCTCCCCCACTTCTAAAACGATTTTCAAAAAGATTTGCCTTTTTATTCGCCCTTCTTCCGTTCGTCTTTTTCTTTTGCTTTCTGCTCGTGTGTTAGATTACTTGCTTTGTCACGATGACTCAAGAGAATACCAAATTGTGTGACTTTTCCAATACTAATAATAATGATTTTATTAGTACTCCGATTGCTCCCGCCACTAGTGCGGAATCTTATGAAATTAATGCCGCTTTGCTGAATCTTGTTATGAAAGATCAATTTTTCGGCCTTCCTAGTGAAGATGCCGCATCCCATCTAAATAATTTCGTTGAGTTGTGTGATATGCAAAAGAAGAAAGATGTGGATAATGATATTGTTAAATTGAAGCTATTTCCATTCTCACTTCGAGACCGTGCTAAAACTTGGTTTTCATCTTTGCCTAAAAATAGTATTGATTCATGGAACAAGTGTAAAGATCATCTCCCTTAGGAACGATATTATGAATTTTAAGCAACTTGATCATGAACATATTGCACAATCTTGAGAGAGGATGAAATTGATGATACGCAATTGCCCCACTCATGGTTTAAATTTGTGGATGATCATACAAAAATTTTATGCCGGATTGAATTTTGCTTCTAGAAATCTTTTAGATTCGGCCGCAGGGGGTGCTTTTATGGAAATTACTTTAGGAGAATCTACTAAACTCCTAGATAATATTATGGTTAATTATTCTCAATGGCATACCGAAAGATCTTCTACTTGTAAAAAAGTGCATGCGATTGAAGAGATTAATGTTTTGAGTGGAAAGATGGATGAACTTATGAAATTATTTGCTAGCAAGAGTGCTCCTATTGATCCTAATGATATGCCTTTGTCTACTTTGATTGAGAACAATAATGAATCTATGGATGTGAATTTTGTTGGTAATAACGCGTATAGAGGTAATTTTAATCCTAGGCCGTTTCCTAGTAATTCCTCTAACAATTATGGTAATTCCTACAACAATTCTTATGGAAATTATAATAAGTTGCCCTCTGATTTTGAGAATAGTGTTAACGAATTTATGAGTTCGCAAAATAATTTCAAAGCTTTGATTGAAGAAAAATTGCTTAAGGTTGATGATTTGGCTAGGAACGTGGATAGAATTTCTCTTGTGATTGATTCTTTAAAAATTAGATCTATTCCACCCAAGCATGATATTAATGAGTCTTTAAAAGCTATGAGAATTTCTATTGATGAATGTAAGGAAAGAACCGCTAGGATTCGTGCTAAGCGAGATTTGTTTGTGAAAGCGTGTTCTTCTAGTTCTTCTGAAAATAATGATGAAGATCTTAAAGTGATTGATGTGACTCCTATTGAATCTTTGTTTTCTAAAATAAATCTTGATAAATATGGGACTGGCGATGAGTCAACTTTAGCTAGAAGGTGTCCCAATGATTCGGAGTTTATAGATCTTGATGCAAAAATTGATAAAAGTGGGATTGGAGAGGTCAAAACTTTAAGTAGCAATGAACCCACTCTTTTGGATTTCAAGGACTTTAATTATGATAATTGTTCTTTAATAGATTGTATTTCCTTGTTGCAATCCATGTTGAATTCTCCTCATGCTTATAATCAAAATAAAGCTTTTGCTAAACATATTGTTGATGCTTTGATGAAATCTTTTGAAGAAAAGCTTGAATTGGAAGTTTCTATTCCTAGAAAACTTTATGATGAGTGGGACCTACTATTAAGATTAAGATTAAAGATTATGAGTGCCATGCTTTGTGTGGTTTGGGTGCTAGTGTTTCCACGATTCCAAAAACTTTATGTGATGTGCTAGGTTTCCGTGAATTTGATGATTGTTCTTTAAATTTGCATCTAACGGATTCCACTATTAAGAAACCTATGGGAAGGATTAATGATGTTCTTATTGTTGCAAATAGGAATTATGTGCGCATAGATTTCATTGTTCTTGATATAGATTGCAATCCTACATGTCCTATTATTCTTGGTAGACCTTTCCTTAGAATGATTGGTGCAATTATTGATATGAAAGAAGGAAACATTAGATTTCAATTTCCATTAAGGAAGGGCATGGAACACTTCCCTAGAAAGAAAATTAAGTTACCATATGAATCTATTATGAGAGCTGCTTATGGATTGCATATCAAAGATGACAATGCCTAGATCTATGTGTTTTTATGCCTAGCAAAGGGCGTTAAACAATAGCGCTTGTTAGGAGGCAACCCAATTTATTTTTGTTCTTGCTTTTTTGGTTCTGTTTTTTAATAAACAATTCATCTAGCCTCTGGTTGGATGTGTTTTGGTGTTTTAATTAGGGTTTGTGCCAAGTAAGACCTTTGGGATGGCTTACGGTGATAATTGATTTGATCTTGCTGAAAAATAGAAACTTTTGCGTCCAGTCACAGAATTTTAATAATTCACTGGATCGTGGAAAAACTCTGAATTTTTTACACAGGATTGATATACGAATTTCCTATATTGTCCTAATTTTTTAGAATTTTATTCAGTTACATAAGTATTAGAACAATTCGTATCTTCGCAGACTGTTCTGTTTTTGACAGATTCTGTTTTCTTTGT
>JAAAWM010009610.1:0-25748 GCA_036873465.1 Thinopyrum obtusiflorum
GGGAAATACTTACGCTACTTTACTGCATCACCCTTTCCTCTTCAAGGGAAAAACCAACGCAGTGCTCGAGAGGTAGCAGCCTGTCTAGCGCACACACGTTGATCTATCTAACTGTTTCAGTTTGTTGTGGCTAATCGCAAACAGTTCATCCATGTGAAGTGTATGCCATCAATCGCACACACTTTGATCTGGCTTACCCGTTTTTGTTATGTTGCCTAATCGCAAACAGTTAATCCTTCTGAAGCGTATGCCCTCAATCACACACACCTTGATCTGGCTGACCATTTCTTTTGTGTTGCCTAATCACAAATAGTTCATCCGAGTGAACCGTATGTTGTATATCGCACACACCTTCATCTGGCTACCCGTTTCTTTTGTGTTGCCTAATCACAAACAGTTTATCCGAGTGAACCGCATGCTCTATATCGCACACGCCTTCATCAGGCTACCCGTTTCTTTTGTTCCGCCTCATCGCAAATAGTTCAGTGGACTGAACCATATGCCCTGGATCACACACACAACTAAAATCTGAACCGTGATTGATGCATCCTCCATCGCAAACGTTTTCACCTTTTTTGACGGTTTTCATACAGCACCGTTTGCGATTATGGCATCGCACACAGTTTCTCGAAGGGTCTCTGATCGTAGTGTCGTGTTAGCAGCATCCTGCAGTAGTGAGGGTTATGGTAAAAACTGGATGCACTTCGTGTACAAAATGGACAATCTCTTTCGAAGTATCACGGTTTCAAAAATTCATATGTTACAAAGGGATTTCATTTTTTGAACTTATTTGAACTCCAGACTTTTTGTGTGTTCAAAATGCACCTTTCAAAGCCACATCATCAATTTTCAACCCTTTTTGACTTCATTTGGTATTTTCATGCATTTACTGGTTTTTTTTAGCTAAATGAACCTGAAATTGAAAAGCACTACAAATGAACTCTGTAAAGGTGGAAAGTTGGCATGGTATCATCATTTCACCCACATAGCATGTTATAAAAAGTTGAGAGGTTTATGGCAAAAACTGGATGCACTTCGTGTACAAAACGGACAATCTCTTTCGAAGTATCAGGGTTTCGGATGAAAACTCATCTGTTACATAGGGATTTCATTTCTTCAAATGTAACTGGAGTGATATTCTAGATCAAAGGCATCATCATAATAGTTGTGGAGAGAAAGTCTTCACTTTTTCTTCGCTTGTGTCCTTTGCTTATTGCACCGTAACCATGGATAATCTTCATTGTTTAACAGGGTGGTTGGGTCAGCCTTGACTTTGAAGGGAGGAATTTCATGAAACTTTTCATAATCTTCAGACATGTCTGTCTTGCCCTCCACTCCCACGATGTCTCTTTTTCCTGAAAGAACTATGTGGCGCTTTGGCTCATCGTATGATGTATTCGCTTCCTTATCTTTTCTTTTTCTCGGTTCTGGTAGACATGTCCTTCACATAGAAAACCTGTGCCACATCATTGGCTAGGACGAATTGTTCGTCTTTGTACCCAAGATTATTCAGATCCACTATTGTCATTCCATACCGTGGGTCTACCTGTACCCCGCCTCCTGACAGATTGACCCATTTGCACTGAAACAAAGGGACCTTAAAATCATGTCCATAGTCAAGTTCCCATATGTCCACTATGTAACCATAATATGTGTCCTTTCCCCTCTTGGTTGCGGCATCAAAGCGGACACCATTGTTTTGGTTGGTGCTCTTTTGATCTTGGGCGATCGTGTAAAATGTATTCCCATTTATCTCGTCCCCTTTGTAAGTCAATACATTCGAAGATGGTCCCCTGGCCAACGAGTACAGCTCATCAGAAACAGTGTTGTCACCCATGAGACGTGTTTGCAACCAACTGCCGAAAGTCCTGGTGTGTTCACATGCAATCCAGTCGTCACACTGCTCCGGGTGTTTGGAGCGCAGAATATTCTTGTGTTCATTGACATATGGGGTCACCAAGGTAGAATTCTATAGAACTGTGTAGTGTGCTTGAGACCAAGAATGCCCGTCCCTACATATTATTGAGTCCGCTCCTAGCGTGCCTTTTCCAGTCAGTCTCCCCTCATACCGCGATTGAGGGAGACCAATCTTCTTAAGGTCAGGAATGAAGTCAACACAAAACCCAATGACCTCCTCTGTTTGATGGCCCGTGGAGATGCTTCCTTCTAGCCTAGCGCGGTTACGAACATATTTCTTTAAGACTCCCATGAACCACTCAAAGGGGAACATATTGTGTAGAAATACAGGGCCCAGAATGACAATCTCGTCGACTAGATGAACTAGGACGTGCGTCATGATATTGAAGAAGGATGGTGGGAACACCAGCTCGAAACTAACAAGACATTGCGCCAAATCACTCCTTAACCTTGGTAGGATTTCTGGATCGATCACCTTCTAAGAGATTTCATTGAGGAATGCACATAGCTTCAAAATGGCTAATCGAACGTTTTTCGGTAGAAGCCCCCTCAATGCAACCGGAAGCAGTTGCGTCATAATCACGTGGCGGTCATGAGACTTTAGGTTCTGGAACTTTTTCTCTGCCATATTTATTATTCCCTTTATATTCGACAAGAAGCCAGATGGGACCTTCATACTGAGCAGGCATTCAAAGAAGATTTCCTTCTCTTCTTTGGTAAGAGCGTAGCTGGCAGGACCATCATACTGCTTTGGAGGCATGCCGTCTTATTCTCTGGTCCTCTCGTGCCTCCGGTGTATCTTTTGTCTTCCCATAAACGCCCAAGAAGACTAGCAGGTTCACGCAAAGATTCTTCGTCACGTGCATCACGTCGATTGCAGAGCGGACCTCTAGGTCTTTCCAATAGGGTAGGTCCCAAAATATAGATTTCTTCTTCCACATGGGTGCGCGTCCCTCAGCGTCATTCGGAACAGATAGTCCGCCGGGACCCTTTCCAAAGATTACTTGTAAATCATTGACCATAGCAAGTATGTGATCACCGGTACAGACGGCGGGCTTCTTCCGCTGATCTGCCTCGCCTTTGAAATGCTTGCCTTTCTTTCGACATTGATGGTTGGTCGGAAGAAATCGACGACGCCCCAGGTACACATTCTTCCCTCATTTGTCCAAATATATACTTTCGGTGTCATCTAAACAGTGCGTGCATGCGTGGTATCCCTTGTTTGTCTGTCCTAAAAGGTTACTGAGAGCAGGCCAATAATTGATAGTTACAAACAGCAATGCATGTAGGTCAAATTCCTGGTGGTCTTGCTCATCCCACACACGTACACCTTTTCCATTCCACAGTTGTAAAAGTTCTTCAACTAATGGCCTTAGGTACACATCAATGTCGTTGCCGGGTTGCTTAGGGCCTTGGATGAGCACTGGCATCATAATGAACTTCCGCTTCATGCACAACCAAGGAGGAAGGTTATAGATACATAGAGTCACGGGCCAGGTGCTATGATTGCTGCTCTGCTCCCCCAAAAGGATTAATGCCATCCGTGCTTAAACCAAACCATATGTTCCTTGCGTCACCTGCAAAGTCCCCCCACTTTCTCTCGATTTTTCTCCACTGCGGCCCGTCAGTGGGTACTCTCAACTTCCCGTCTTTCTTATGGTCCTCTTTGTGCCATCGCATCAACTTGGCACGCTCATTGTTTCTGAACAGACATTTCAACTGTGGTATTATAGGAGCATACCACATCACCTTGGCAGGAACCCTCTTCCTGGGGCGCTCGCCGTCAACATCACCAGGGTCATCTCGTCTGATCTTCTACCGCAATGCACCGCATACCGGGCATGCATTCAAATCCTCGTACGCACCGCGGTAGAGGATGCAGTCATTAGGGCATGCATGTATCTTGTGCACCTCCAATCCCAGAGGGCATAGAACCTTCTTTGCTCCGTACGTACTGTCGGGCAATTCATTATCCTTTGGAAGCTTCTTCTTCAATATTTTCAGTAGCTTCTTAAATCTGTTGTCAGATACACCATTGTCTGCCTTCCACTGCAGCAATTCCAGTGTGGTACCGAGTTTGTGTTGCCATCTTTGCAATTTGGGTACAACCCTTTTTTGTGATATTCTAACATGCGATCGAACTTCAACTTCTCCTTTTCACTTTGGCATTGTCTCTTTGCATCAACAATGACCCAGTGAAGATCATCATCGGGCACATCATCTGGTTCCTCTTGATCTTCAGCTTCCCCTGTTGCAGCATCACCGTATTCAGGGGGCACATAGTTGTCATCATCCTCTTCTTCTTCGTTGTCTTCCATCATAACCCTTCTTTCTTCATGCTTGGTCCAAACATTATAGTGTGGCATGAAACCCTTATAAAGCAGGTGGGTGTGAAGGATTTTCGAGTCAGAGTAAGACTTCGTATTCCCACATATAGGGCATGGACAACACATAAAACCATTCTGCTTGTTTGCCTCAGCCACTTCGAGAAAATTATGCACCCCCTTAATGTACTCGGAGGTGTGTCTGTCACCGTACATCCATTGCCGGTTCATCTGCGTGCATTATATATAATTAAGTGTGTCAAAAACCATTACAAACATCATGAATAGATAATTGACCAAATTAATAGAAGTTCATCATCACATTAAAACCAAAGTACAGTAGTGATCAAATGTTATTACTGAAAAAATAAATACATAAAGATACATGTATAGTTCTCATTGAACAACATATATATATAGCTCTCTAGAGCATCTAATTAAACCATACATTGAAACTATGTAAAACATTTCAATGCAACAACAAATGCGATCATAATCGCAACTAAGGTAACAATTGATCCAATGGCATAATGATACCAAGCCTCAGTATGAATGGCATATTTTCTAATCTTTCTAATCTTCAAGCGCATTGCATCCATCTTGATCTTGTGATCATCGACGACATCTGCAACATGCAAATCCAATCTCATCTTCTCCTCCTCAATTCTTTTCAATTTTTTCTTCAGGTAATTGTTTTCTTCTTCAACTAAATTTAACCTCTCGACAATAGGGTCGGTTGGAATTTCTGGTTCACATACCTCCTAGATAAAAACATCTATGTCATGTGGGGGGGGGGGGGGGGGGGGGGGGGGGGGGGGGGGGGGGGGGGGGGGGGGGGGGGGGGGGGGGGGGGGGGGGGGGGGGGGGGGGGGGGGGGGGGGGGGGGGGGGGGGGGGGGGGGGGGGGGGGGGGGGGGGGGGGGGGGGGGGGGGGGGGGGGGGGGGGGGGGGGGGGGGGGGGGGGGGGGGGGGGGGGGGGGGGGGGGGGGGGGGGGGGGGGGGGGGGGGGGGGGGGGGGGGGGGGGGGGGGGGGGGGGGGGGGGGGGGGGGGGGGGGGGGGGGGGGGGGGGGGGGGGGGGGGGGGGGGGGGGGGGGGGGGGGGGGGGGGGGGGGGGGGGGGGGGGGGGGGGGGGGGGGGGGGGGGGGGGGGGGGGGGGGGGGGGGGGGGGGGGGGGGGGGGGGGGGGGGGGGGGGGGGGGGGGGGGGGGGGGGGGGGGGGGGGGGGGGGGGGGGGGGGGGGGGGGGGGGGGGGGGGGGGGGGGGGGGGGGGGGGGGGGGGGGGGGGGGGGGGGGGGGGGGGGGGGGGGGGGGGGGGGGGGGGGGGGGGGGGGGGGGGGGGGGGGGGGGGGGGGGGGGGGGGGGGGGGGGGGGGGGGGGGGGGGGGGGGGGGGGGGGGGGGGGGGGGGGGGGGGGGGGGGGGGGGGGGGGGGGGGGGGGGGGGGGGGGGGGGGGGGGGGGGGGGGGGGGGGGGGGGGGGGGGGGGGGGGGGGGGGGGGGGGGGGGGGGGGGGGGGGGGGGGGGGGGGGGGGGGGGGGGGGGGGGGGGGGGGGGGGGGGGGGGGGGGGGGGGGGGGGGGGGGGGGGGGGGGGGGGGGGGGGGGGGGGGGGGGGGGGGGGGGGGGGGGGGGGGGGGGGGGGGGGGGGGGGGGGGGGGGGGGGGGGGGGGGGGGGGGGGGGGGGGGGGGGGGGGGGGGGGGGGGGGGGGGGGGGGGGGGGGGGGGGGGGGGGGGGGGGGGGGGGGGGGGGGGGGGGGGGGGGGGGGGGGGGGGGGGGGGGGGGGGGGGGGGGGGGGGGGGGGGGGGGGGGGGGGGGGGGGGGGGGGGGGGGGGGGGGGGGGGGGGGGGGGGGGGGGGGGGGGGGGGGGGGGGGGGGGGGGGGGGGGGGGGGGGGGGGGGGGGGGGGGGGGGGGGGGGGGGGGGGGGGGGGGGGGGGGGGGGGGGGGGGGGGGGGGGGGGGGGGGGGGGGGGGGGGGGGGGGGGGGGGGGGGGGGGGGGGGGGGGGGGGGGGGGGGGGGGGGGGGGGGGGGGGGGGGGGGGGGGGGGGGGGGGGGGGGGGGATACGCTCTATCACACATAAGCCTTATTATATCTTCCTCAAAACAGCCACCATACCTACCTACTATGGCATTTCCATAGCCATTCCGAGATATATTGCCATGCAACTTCCACTGCTTCCGTTTTGATGACTTGAGCATTCATTGTCATATTGCTTTGCATGATCATATAGCTGACATAGTAGTTTTGGCTCAGCCACTGTTCATCATTTTTTATACATGTTACGCTAGATCATTGCACATCCTGGTACACTGCCAGAGGCATCCATATAGAGTCATATTTTGTTATAGGTATCGACTTGTAATATTGAGTTGTAAGTAAATAGAAGTGTGATGATCATCAATTCTCATTATTAGAGCATTGTCCCAATGAGGAATGGATGATGGAGACTATGATTCCCCCATAAGTCGCGATGAGACTCCAGACCAAACGAAGAAAAAAAGAAAAAAAGAAAATAAAAAGAAAAAATGAAAGAAAGAAAGAAGGAAGGGAAGGGGCATGCTAGTTCCACACTTGTGCTTCAAAGTAGCATCATGTTTTTCATATAGAGAGTCTCCTATGTTGTCACTTACATATACTAGTGGGAATTTTTCATTATAGGATTAGATGCACACCCACATAGTTTTCATGATGAGCTTTCATACACTTATAGCTCTTAGTGCATTCGTTGCATGGCAATCCCTACTCCTCGCATTGATATCAATTGATGGGCATCTCCATAACCTGTTGGTTAGCCGCGTCGATGTGAGACTTTCTTACTTTTTTGTCTTCTCTATATTTACCCCTATCATCGTACTCTATTCCACCCATAGTGCTATATCCATGGCTTGTGCTCATGTATTGCGTGAGGGTTGAAAAACTGAAGTGCGTTAAAAAGTATGAACCAATTGATCGGCTTGTCATCGGGGTTGTGCATGATAAATATTTTGTGTTGAGAAGACAAAGCATGACAAGACTATATGATTTTGTAGGGATAACTTTCTTTAGAATTGATGTTTGGAAAGACACGATTGTTTGTTGGGATACCTGAGTATTGATGTCTTTATGTCAAATTATAGACTATTGCTTTGAATCACTCGTGTCTTAATATTCATGCCATGATTACATATATGATCAAGATTATGCTAGGTAGCATTCCACATCAAAAATTATCTTTTTTATCATTTACCAACTCGAGGATGAGCAAGAATTAAGATTGGGGATGCTGATACGTCTCCATCGTATCTATAATTTTTGATTCTTTCATGCCAATATTATACAACTTTCACATGTTTTTGGTAACATTTTATATGATTTATTGGACTAACATATTGATCCAGTGCCCAGTGCCAGTTCCTGTTTGTTGCATGTTTTTTGTTTTGCGGAATATCCATATCAAACAAAGTCCAAAGGCGATAAAAATTAACGGAGAATTATTTTGGAATATATGTAATTTTTCGGAGGTGAAATCAACGCAAAAGGAGGCACGCGGCCTCCACAACCCATCAGGGCGCGTCGGGCACCCCCTGGTGCGCCCAAGTGTCTTGTGCCCTCCCCGTAAGTCGGTTGGGGCCCTTCTTCGGGCACAAGAAAGATAATTTATGGGAAAAATCATGTAAAAATTACAGCGCAGTCGGAGTTACGGATCTCCGGGAATTTAAGAAACGGCGAAGGGCCAGAAAACAGGAACGCAAAATAGAAGAGAACAGAGAGATGAATCCAATCTCGGAGGGGCTCTCGCCCCTCCGCCGCCATGGAGGCCATTGACTAGAGGAGGAACCCTCCTCCCATCTAGGGGGAGGCCAAGGAAGAATAAGAAGGAGGGGGCTCTCTCCCCCTCTCTCCCGGTGGCGTCGGAACACCGCCGGGGCAATCATCATGTGACGGCGATCTACTCCAACAACTCTGTCATCTTCACCAACAACTCCATCACCTTCCCCCCATCTATATTCAGCGGTCCGCTCTCCTGCAACCCACTGTACCCTCTACTTCAACATGGTGCTTTATGCTTCATACTATTCCAATGATATGTTGCCATCCTATGATGTCTGAGTAGATTTTTGTTGTCCTATCGGTAATTGGTGAATTGCTATGGTTGGTTTAATTTGCTTGTGGTTATGTTGCTGCCCTTTCGTGCCCATCATATGAGCGCACGTGTGGAGCACACCATAGGGTTAGTTGTATGTTGATAGGACTATGCACTGGAGGGCAAGGGTGACAACAGCTTCAGCCTAAACATAGAAATTGATACGTACGGGGTTGAAGGGGGGCCAATATGTATCTTAATGCTATGGTTGGGTGTTTTACCTTAATGAACGTTAGTAGTTGTGGATGCTTGCTAATAGTTCCAATCATAAGTGCATAGAATTCCAAGTAAGGGATGACATGCTAGCAGTGGCCTCTCCCACAAAAAAACTTGCTATCGGTCCAGGAAAGTAGTCAATTGGTAAGGGACAATTCCACAAATACTACCACCACTAATCCACACTCATTTTTACTAAACTTAACTTTTTCTTTATTTAAACAGCACCTAACTTTTATTTTTCACGTTCTTTATTATCTTGCAACCTATCCACACCTACAAAGTACTTCTAGTTTTATTCTTGTTCTACGTAAAGCAAACGTTAAGTGTGCGTAGAGTTGTATCGGTGGTCGATAGGACTTGAGGGAATATTTGTTCTACATTTAGCTCCTCGTTGGGTTCGACACTCTTATTTATCGAAAAAGGCTACAAAAGATACCCTATACTTGTGGGTTATCATGCACAGCTCTCAAGAGTAATAGGTACAAGAACTCTAACTCAGAACTACTGTGATGCTCAACCACTGTCTAAGTTTTGGCTCTTGATTTTTCTCTTGGTAGATCTTAAACTCAAATCACTCGGAGAGGGGTTGCTCAATCAATCTTCTTAGAAATCTTAAGCGGAGCAGCCAATGGGCAATGTTGGAGCGGGGTGGCTATTTATAGTCGCAGCCTTCCCTGAAGGTAAAAGACCAAATTGGACATGTGGAGCAGCCAATGGCCGAATGACACGAGTCCAACGGTCGGAAATTGAGCACAACGGTAACATTCCTTGTGGAGCAAGTAATGCTAACTCCTCAGTTTGAAAGATATCTCCTGCAGCACGAAGAACAACGTCTACTGCTGGCAGGTAATCATTCAAAACATAAAGAGATTTCTCTCAGTCTTGCATAGGTTTTGGGCTAAGCATCACAGTGGATCTAAGCTTCGAGAACCTATACCCCTCATAATAGTACGGAGGTCCTTTGAATCAAATAAATGAAAGAAGAAGAATGAAATGAATACTTTCACTTTGTTTTTGACTTCCATTCGTTGCAGTCAATTTCTTCGGACAGGATCTACGATCCAATTGCTTCACATCAGCAATAAATTTTCGAGGGGTTAACTCCTTCACATCAATCTTCTCGCTTGCATGTATTCAATAGATGTTGCTCATTCTTCTCTCATTGCGGATATTCTTTGGTGAAGTTCCTCGAACTTGACACCAGAGACAGCATTCTCTTCGGTTCTGCACGGACTATTTCTCTCTGTGTGCACTAGCAAACTAATCAGTCCATGCCCGTTTCTGTCAACAATCTCCAAAACACAGGAGGGCAAATATTGCACCAACACAAGGGCTAACTCCTGTCGACCAGGTTCTGGGCGAGAACAGATCTCGCGTTGAACTGTGGGTCTCGGGTGTCCCTCGTGTGACGAGTGGGACTCGGCCTTCCATCACCGCCTTGTGTCCGTCTGTCATCATAGGGCCGGCACCTCTACGTGCCATCTCGTGGTGGAGGCATCAAGGTGCGATCATAGTCATCGTGCCATCGGGGAGATGCAACCCGATCACGCCTCTGATCTTCATAGTGATTTCTTGAGGAGGATGTGACTCGGCACCTGCTGGAGCTGAGTGGGCTATGAGCTGACTGAACGGTCTCCGCATGCACTGATGCGCTATGGATATGATCTCTGGACCGGGACACAGCAGCGTTCTGCGACAGCGCCGTCTTCAAGAGCGCATGGATCTGCCGAATCCCCTCTCTAGCTGCGAAGCCAGAGGGCTAGATGGAATTCGCAATCCGTGTGGCGGCTGCCAGATTCTGTAGCGGAGTACTGAGGACTTAATACTTACGAGGCTGATCACTCGAGAAGAGTCGAAGCTTGTGCCGACTGGAGTTGGGCCGATGGCGCTCACGATCGTCTAGCTCCCTCTGAAGCAATTAGAGGCGATCACGCTCGGCCAGGGTGGCCAGGCGAATCGACTCCATGGCCAGAGCTTTAGGGGTCGTCCCGGTGATGGGGGTGTTTAGGAGTTGTTCGTTCTTGCAGCGAAGCTCATCCCGTTGCTCTCGGGTGAGAGGCTGGGGCACGTACGGCTCGTGGCTCATGGTGCCGCCATCAGCATTACCGTATGACGCACCCGCATAGCCATCCTAGGCATATGTGTATCTCGGGGGTGCGCGATGCTCATAGTTTTCCGCCATGAGAATTTCGACGGTTGACTCAACACTTTCGCACTCGGACTCCTCGGAGGAATCACCGAGTGACCCGTCGGAGAGGTTGAGGGTGGGCTCGTCGAATTCGAGAGCCGCCACATGTTCCGCCGCGGCCTGGATTGCCACAGCGTGCTTGATCCAGCACTGCAGCCATGAGCACCCGAAATGCTTGTGTTAGGACCGAGAGTATATCGACCAGAGGGGGTGAATGGGAGATTCAAATTTTCTTTCAAAAACTTTGAAACTAGTCCAGACACCGCAGTGGAATAGAGTATAGAGAGAAATGCATTGAATCATATTTCTTCGTCAGAAGCATATTCATCGAGAAAGGCATTTACAATAGAGCGAGCTTGATTGATAATAGGTTTACCTACATGAGAGTTATGCAACAGGCAAACCTATGTAACAGAATGAAGCAAAACATTACGGATACAGAAGGAAATGCAAGATCAGAGTTACACAATATAACAAGGATACAGACTTAAAATGTAGGAATATGGACGAAGATAATGAAACGATTTGATACTACAACACACGATGAATAATATAGAAGAACAATGATCGTAGAATCTAGTGGCACTGAGCTCGAATGAAAACTACTGAACAAATTGCAGAAGAGAAGATATAACTAGTGGTGCTCGATGGTGACAAGAGATTTGGTAGACCAGCCCACCCTTTGCCAAAGGGCTACGTCTGGTTGGAGGGGTTGTGACTTAACACGAAAGATAAACTCTCTTCACCCTATTATCCTTCAACACAGAGCTGATCAGACTTAGGTTGATTTCACTCATGGTAGATCCTTGTCGGTGATCTCCAAACCTTCGGTGGACCTTCGTGAACCATAATCACTCTTGGTTGCTGAAGATCAGGCTCGGTGAAGACAACGACTCTTCACCACTCGAAGCCAAACCTATCCGTCTAGGGAGTGCGCAGCTGTCAAGAGTAATAGGTACAAGAACTCTCACTCAGAACTGCTATGATGTTAAACCACTGTCTAAGTTTGGGCTCTTGGTTTTCTCTTGGTGGATCTTAAACTCAAACCACTCAGAGAGGGGTTGCTCAAATCAATCTTCTCAGAAATCTCAAGCAGAGCAGCCAATGGATAACGTTGGAGCGGGGTGGCTATTTATAGTCGCAGCCTTCCCAGATGGGAAATGACCAAATTGGACATCGGCTTCAGCCAATAGCCGAACGACACAATTCCTACGGTCGGATTTGAGCACAACGGTAACATTCCTTGCGGAGCAAGGAGTGCTAACTCCTCGATCCGAGGCAAATCTCTCGCAGTGAAGAAGAACACAGTCTCTTGCTGGCAAGTATTTACTCGGAGCACAAAGAGATTTCTCTCGCATCTTTCATAGGTTGTAGCTAAGCATCACAGCTGATCTAAGCAACGAGAACCTATATCCCTCTTAATAGTACGGAGGTCCTATGACTCAAAAAGACTGAAAGAAGAAAAACTCAATGAATACTAGGTCTTCATTTTGTCTTCGACTTCAATCACTACAGTCAATTTCTTCGGACGACAGTATTGGAACAGAAAGCTTCGCTGTCTCAGCAAATCTTTCAAGGGGTTGATTTCTTCACATTAATCTTCTCAACTCAATCTCTTCAGGAGATGTGGCTCGTTCTTCTCTGCAGTGCAGATATGCTTTGGTGAAGTTCCTTGAACTCAGCACCGGAGACAGCATTCTCTTCGGTTGTGTATGGACTTTTCTCTCTGTGTGCACTGGCAAACACATTAGTCCATACCTATTTCTGTCAACAATCTCCAAAACTCAAGATAGGCAGATATTGCACCAACAATCTCCCCTTTTTGAATGATTGTTGACAAAACGGATCAGATTGAATGATAGATAATGAATGGAATGAAATGCGAAGAAGAATAATGAATTGCGAGATAAGTTTATGAAGATAAGATATTCTCCCCCTTAAGTTATGCTTCGGTTTGGGAAAATATACTTCTCTTTATATGAGTGTCATTGATAAAGATTTCATACTGGAGTTCTTTCAATGCACTCGACGGTGTCTGAGGTAGTTCCTGTCACAAAAAAAACTTCGACAAGGTTTAGAGAGAACCATGGTGAGTTTTTGTGACAAGGATAAATCATGAATGCTTTCTCAGAGCACAATTTTGAATCCACATGAAACATAATTTTCCTGCATGTTAGATGTATAATAAGATCAAAGTAGGATCGAATGATACTTCATTGCTCAGAGTGGATAAGCTTCGAAGATGCTTTTCCTTGTAATTCGGTGAAGCATATGATATCCAAGAGAAACACTTTGTCAGCCACAGATAGCCTTCACAAGGCATTTGTGTATCGACTGACTATATTTTCCTACAAGGTTAGATATTGATGAATAGCAATAAGAGCCTATCCAACCATTAGTTATGAATCACACAATGCTCCGATATAATATCATCATTTGATGATTCTCTGTTCGTCAAGGAGAAATGATGTGTCCCTGTGAGAAGAATAACCGTCTGTGATATCATTCACATGACAAACATATTTATCGGTACCTGCAGACAAATAATACGAAGCAAGTAGTATTGCAGGCAGGGGTTATTAACATTACATGACGACCAAAGTTTTAACACCACATGCGGTGCGATAAGGTTCTGAAGCAAATTGTTCGAAGAGAAACCAAATGAAAGTTCAAAGCAAAACACCCCGCAAACCCCGATAGACTATCACTCGATGTTATCCTTCCCTTTTTTGTCAATAAGTGTCAAAAAGATAGAGTTCACACGAGGAATCACTTTGACGGAGTATCATCTGAGTCAGAATTGAAATCACTTGAAGAACCAGAATCAGAAGAATGTGGAATGGTCGAGGCAGAAGCAGGAGTTTCAGTCTTGGCTTTGAGGGGCTTCGAGGGATTTGCATATGGCTTGAAGATTCGTGTGCTTGCTGTGTCTTTGATTTCATCATCGTGGTTGACAAACAGCAAATCCATTGAAGCAGAATGCTATGGGAGCTCTGGAGTTTGTCTTCGGACACGCGGGACTGCAAGCAGATCCAGATAATCATAGTCTTTGTGGAGACCCTTCTTGGCTAGATCCTTGCGAGAGTAATGCCTCCTCAGCAAGGTCCAAGATCTCTTCCTTGCATCTTTCTCATGCAGAAGGATTTGCCTGGTGTGATTGTGAAGCAGATTCAGTTCAGCTAGCAATCCCATCTTTTCCTTTCGATCCATCCTGATATGCCTCTCCAAAGTCTGCTGCGTGCGAATGCAAATTTCATACAGCGATGGATTTTCCTCTCGAGGAACTTCAACTTTGGCTTGTTTGACCTTCGGTGCATTCTCATATGCTGAAACATTTGCATCCATGTTAACCGGTTCCTTTCCCTTTTTGTATTCCTTCACGATGCGCAATGTGTCACGGACAGGTGGCATGAATACTTTCAGTGCATAAGCCCAGAAGGATTTTTCATTTGTAAGTTGCTCAATGGCACATGATCCAAGGAGCATAGGGCTTGAGCAAGTGAGGGCTTTCTACAGCACATGCCAGATTCCGAATGAAAAGGTCCAGAATGTCGAATTTGATTCCCTGAGAAATTGACACCAGAGCATTTCCTACGATGCCTTTGATGGAGTTGGGTCGATTGGTTGGCATGATAGTATTGCACATAATATGAAACATTACCTTGTTGTCATAGGCCAACTTCTTCGGGTCAACATGGATGTGTTCATCACCCACCATAGTGGGATCCATCAGGAAATGGAGTTGAGCATGAGACACTTCCTAGAAATGTAGTTTGTGTTCTCTGTCATTTTCAAATTCGCATTGAGGCAAATTAATAAGGGCAAGAAAATGATCTATTGAGCATTTGATTCTTTCTCTGCCTGTCATCCATTCGAGCGTCCATGTTGAAGTGTTTTCCATCTGCCCTGTGATGTACAGCATGGCATAGAGCTGAAGAATAATCGCTTTGTTCCATCCATGATTGAAATGCATGAAACCCTTCAGAAGAGCATGTTCAATGTGGTCAAGGGCATTGTGGAAGCAAGGTATTCCTTTGAGCTTTGTGAAGTTTAACACCTTGTGATTGAAGATCCTATGGTTGCCAAACAAGATCCGAGCATAGTAAATTGCCTGCTCCTATGTCCAGAACCTCGGTGACAGAGACGTTCTTTCTCCTTCATAGGGGCTCACCCCAAAGAATGCAAGCTTCGCTGAGTGAAGCTGCTCATTGAAAGCTAGGCCATATGGGCCATACTCAGATGAAAATAGCAGGAAAGATTCCTGAGGATTTTTTTGATAAACTTTTGCGCTAATTTCCATCGGCTGAACATCAACAGCAGCAGAAGCATTCTCATCAGAGGGTTGTACGGGCACATGAGGTATGATATCCTTCTCTGAAGTAGATGGCATGGGGTCATCAGACCGTTGATCATTTTTCTTCGCTGGAAATCCTTCAGCGGCTTTCTCAGACTCAGGCATAGGGGCCTTGTCTTTCGGTGATTCTTCGATAGGTGGTGGTGGAACAAAAACTTCACCAGCCTGCTACGGCAGCACTGGTGGTAAGACTTGGTGGGACTGAACAGATGGTGCAACTTCTTCATCCTTCTTCTCGTGAGCCATGGGCTCTTCAATCTTCTTTCCTTCCTGTTCCGGCTATGAAGCCAAGGAACCAGGAGCAGGGTCAACCTCCATCGGGGCAGGAGCACCAGATGAGGAGACTGTTGGGGCAGTACTTTGGGCAGCAGCTTGCTCCCCCTCAACCTTTTCTTCCTCCTCAGTGGGTCTGGAGGGTCCATCCTGAATATCCTTCACACGTGAAGTGACTAACTTTTCCATCTCAATTTCTTCGTCAATCTTTTCCTCGGGAGCATTTTTATTGGGCCCAGTCATAACTTCATCAGGATTGACAAGATAAATGTCCACGACATTTGTTTCTTGTTCGACTGAGGTAGGAACTACCACAGCCTCAACATGTTGTTCGGCAACTTCCTCGAGACGAGGGGATGGTGGAATCTGTTGAAGTGGTGCACTTGAGTCATAGAAGCATCAGCTGAGGCAGATTTGACATGACTGTTCTTGACTTCTTTTGGCTTATTTGCTCTGGCCTAAGCTCTCAGGCATTTTTCTTCTTTCTCCCTGCGTCGAGCAAGATTTTCCTGACGCTGAATCTCTTCGATTCTTCGATCGCAGAGCTGGGAGACATCCATTTTCATCCTGGAGTGCCACTCTATCTTGTTGTCCCTCATGGTAGTGAGGGCTTTGGTGGTTTAAAGAATGGCTTTGTTCACATACTTTCTTTCAGCTTCATACTTGGCTTCCCTTCTCATTTTCTCCAGAAGCTTCTTATCTTCGACAGCCTGATTGAGTTCTTTGGTGATTTCCTTCAGATCAGTGAAATGCTTTGCCACCATTTTGGTAATATCTTTAGGCAAACCCGGATCACCCAACTCAGTTGTATTGGCATCATAGGAAGCACCTTCAATGATGTCGAATATCATATCAAAGTCATATTCCTCTATGGAAGCAGGAATAATTTTCTTCACCTTCTTGGCGGAAACTGCAGCTTTTTCATCAGTGACCAGCTTCCTCTTGGCAGCTGGCGCAGCAAAACTCGGAGGTTTATCAAAGGGAACTAGTGCAAGTCTTGGTGAACATCTCACAGGCGGTGATTTCTTGGCAGGTGATGGAGTGTGATATGGCTTGTTGAGCAACGCTCGTTGATCGTACATGGGAATTTCATCGCCAGCATTATTATCAGAAGATTCCTCATCAGACGAGGCAGATGCAACCTTTCTGGACTTTCTCACAACAGACTTCTTCTTCGGAGCTCGAGAAGAAACTAACTTCGCCTTCTTTTCTTTTTGGGCAGACGCCCTTTCCTTCTTCTCAATTACATCTTGTTGAGTTAGCTCAACATTCTGCTGCTCAACCTGGTTCTTCTTCACAAGCCTAGCCTCACGCTTAGCCTTTGCCTTTTCCCTCTTTGCAACTTCTTCGGGAAAACCAGTTGTGGTTTTCAGAGAATCGGCAAGAGCGTTGGGAGGTGGTGCTGGCCTTACTTTCTCATCTTCCTGCCCTAGACAGCCTTCTGCAAAGCAATCATTCCAAGGTGGAGTGAAAGCAAACAATATCTGATATTTCCGTTGAACGTTCTCATAATTGAACCATTTCTTCGCCCAGTGCCGACGAAACTGTTGCAATCTAGTGTTCCTGTCTTGAGCTGTTTCCACACCTGGTGGAGTCCTATATGTGTCGGCATCCTGGGAACGGGGGTCCCCAGACTTGCCTGCCTGCGGCCCACGGCGTGGCTCCACTAGCGGCCTGGTACGGCCCATCTTCATCAGCAAACGCTCAAGACCCTCGCGAGGGGCCAAGCCTCACGAGGGAGACGATGCAAGACCTCCTCGGGGGCGGCCTCACTAGGCTGGCTCGTGAGGGGCGGAGAGATCAAGGCGAGGGGCACCTCGCGAGGTTCCAGTGACGCAAGCCATGATGACCAAGGCCAGGCGGGCGCCAGCGCGCGCAGTGTACTCATTTCCTCTTTGGTGCTAAAGAGGCAAGCGCAGGCGAGGGGGGGGGGGGGGGGGGGGGGGGGGGGGGGGGGGGGGGGGGGGGGGGGGGGGGGGGGGGGGGGGGGGGGGGGGGGGGGGGGGGGGGGGGGGGGGGGGGGGGGGGGGGGGGGGGGGGGGGGGGGGGGGGGGGGGGGGGGGGGGGGGGGGGGGGGGGGGGGGGGGGGGGGGGGGGGGGGGGGGGGGGGGGGGGGGGGGGGGGGGGGGGGGGGGGGGGGGGGGGGGGGGGGGGGGGGGGGGGGGGGGGGGGGGGGGGGGGGGGGGGGGGGGGGGGGGGGGGGGGGGGGGGGGGGGGGGGGGGGGGGGGGGGGGGGGGGGGGGGGGGGGGGGGGGGGGGGGGGGGGGGGGGGGGGGGGGGGGGGGGGGGGGGGGGGGGGGGGGGGGGGGGGGGGGGGGGGGGGGGGGGGGGGGGGGGGGGGGGGGGGGGGGGGGGGGGGGGGGGGGGGGGGGGGGGGGGGGGGGGGGGGGGGGGGGGGGGGGGGGGGGGGGGGGGGGGGGGGGGGGGGGGGGGGGGGGGGGGGGGGGGGGGGGGGGGGGGGGGGGGGGGGGGGGGGGGGGGGGGGGGGGGGGGGGGGGGGGGGGGGGGGGGGGGGGGGGGGGGGGGGGGGGGGGGGGGGGGGGGGGGGGGGGGGGGGGGGGGGGGGGGGGGGGGGGGGGGGGGGGGGGGGGGGGGGGGGGGGGGGGGGGGGGGGGGGGGGGGGGGGGGGGGGGGGGGGGGGGGGGGGGGGGGGGGGGGGGGGGGGGGGGGGGGGGGGGGGGGGGGGGGGGGGGGGGGGGGGGGGGGGGGGGGGGGGGGGGGGGGGGGGGGGGGGGGGGGGGGGGGGGGGGGGGGGGGGGGGGGGGGGGGGGGGGGGGGGGGGGGGGGGGGGGGGGGGGGGGGGGGGGGGGGGGGGGGGGGGGGGGGGGGGGGGGGGGGGGGGGGGGGGGGGGGGGGGGGGGGGGGGGGGGGGGTAAAACGACGTGTTGCCCACAAGGAGAACAAGCGCACGGTGCACATTCCAACTGTTGATACAGATGTTTATTCAACTACTAGGCGTACTATGACAACCACATCCGTTGTTGCGAGGACTACATCATCTCCACCATGTGACACATCACCATCGAGAGTGCCTGCATCATCTGAGTTGACTATAAGAGGTAATGACAAAGGTACAGATTTTCCACTTTTACATGAGAATGATGCATGCCTAGTTAACTTGAATACATCATGTGTTGAGCTACCCACTACTTTGATCACACCACCTATTTTAGAGGATTATGTTGGGGGGACATGAATGCGTCATGTGATCAAACAACTGAAATACCAACAATTTTGAGTGCACCCATTGAATTAACTGTTGATGCAAAAGAATCAATGTTTAATCATTTTGATATGACCTCTAATCTTGGTGATGATTCTGTGTCGAATGACTCATTGCATGTTTGCTTATCTAAGCATGTTGTAGCATGTAAATTTGATTCAAATAAGGTTTATTCACCAATGTTGGGATGGTTTAATGATGAACATTGTCAATCTTGGGGGGGGGGGGGGGGGGGGGGGGGGGGGGGGGGGGGGGGGGGGGGGGGGGGGGGGGGGGGGGGGGGGGGGGGGGGGGGGGGGGGGGGGGGGGGGGGGGGGGGGGGGGGGGGGGGGGGGGGGGGGGGGGGGGGGGGGGGGGGGGGGGGGGGGGGGGGGGGGGGGGGGGGGGGGGGGGGGGGGGGGGGGGGGGGGGGGGGGGGGGGGGGGGGGGGGGGGGGGGGGGGGGGGGGGGGGGGGGGGGGGGGGGGGGGGGGGGGGGGGGGGGGGGGGGGGGGGGGGGGGGGGGGGGGGGGGGGGGGGGGGGGGGGGGGGGGGGGGGGGGGGGGGGGGGGGGGGGGGGGGGGGGGGGGGGGGGGGGGGGGGGGGGGGGGGGGGGGGGGGGGGGGGGGGGGGGGGGGGGGGGGGGGGGGGGGGGGGGGGGGGGGGGGGGGGGGGGGGGGGGGGGGGGGGGGGGGGGGGGGGGGGGGGGGGGGGGGGGGGGGGGGGGGGGGGGGGGGGGGGGGGGGGGGGGGGGGGGGGGGGGGGGGGGGGGGGGGGGGGGGGGGGGGGGGGGGGGGGGGGGGGGGGGGGGGGGGGGGGGGGGGGGGGGGGGGGGGGGGGGGGGGGGGGGGGGGGGGGGGGGGGGGGGGGGGGGGGGGGGGGGGGGGGGGGGGGGGGGGGGGGGGGGGGGGGGGGGGGGGGGGGGGGGGGGGGGGGGGGGGGGGGGGGGGGGGGGGGGGGGGGGGGGGGGGGGGGGGGGGGGGGGGGGGGGGGGGGGGGGGGGGGGGGGGGGGGGGGGGGGGGGGGGGGGGGGGGGGGGGGGGGGGGGGGGGGGGGGGGGGGGGGGGGGGGGGGGGGGGGGGGGGGGGGGGGGGGGGGGGGGGGGGGGGGGGGGGGGGGGGGGGGGGGGGGGGGGGGGGGGGGGGGGGGGGGGGGGGGGGGGGGGGGGGGGGGGGGGGGGGGGGGGGGGGGGGGGGGGGGGGGGGGGGGGGGGGGGGGGGGGGGGGGGGGGGGGGGGGGGGGGGGGGGGGGGGGGGGGGGGGGGGGGGGGGGGGGGGGGGGGGGGGGGGGGGGGGGGGGGGGGGGGGGGGGGGGGGGGGGGGGGGGGGGGGGGGGGGGGGGGGGGGGGGGGGGGGGGGGGGGGGGGGGGGGGGGGGGGGGGGGGGGGGGGGGGGGGGGGGGGGGGGGGGGGGGGGGGGGGGGGGGGGGGGGGGGGGGGGGGGGGGGGGGGGGGGGGGGGGGGGGGGGGGGGGGGGGGGGGGGGGGGGGGGGGGGGGGGGGGGGGGGGGGGGGGGGGGGGGGGGGGGGGGGGGGGGGGGGGGGGGGGGGGGGGGGGGGGGGGGGGGGGGGGGGGGGGGGGGGGGGGGGGGGGGGGGGGGGGGGGGGGGGGGGGGGGGGGGGGGGGGGGGGGGGGGGGGGGGGGGGGGGGGGGGGGGGGGGGGGGGGGGGGGGGGGGGGGGGGGGGGGGGGGGGGGGGGGGGGGGGGGGGGGGGGGGGGGGGGGGGGGGGGGGGGGGGGGGGGGGGGGGGGGGGGGGGGGGGGGGGGGGGGGGGGGGGGGGGGGGGGGGGGGGGGGGGGGGGGGGGGGGGGGGGGGGGGGGGGGGGGGGGGGGGGGGGGGGGGGGGGGGGGGGGGGGGGGGGGGGGGGGGGGGGGGGGGGGGGGGGGGGGGGGGGGGGGGGGGGGGGGGGGGGGGGGGGGGGGGGGGGGGGGGGGGGGGGGGGGGGGGGGGGGGGGGGGGGGGGGGGGGGGGGGGGGGGGGGGGGGGGGGGGGGGGGGGGGGGGGGGGGGGGGGGGGGGGGGGGGGGGGGGGGGGGGGGGGGGGGGGGGGGGGGGGGGGGGGGGGGGGGGGGGGGGGGGGGGGGGGGGGGGGGGGGGGGGGGGGGGGGGGGGGGGGGGGGGGGGGGGGGGGGGGGGGGGGGGGGGGGGGGGGGGGGGGGGGGGGGGGGGGGGGGGGGGGGGGGGGGGGGGGGGGGGGGGGGGGGGGGGGGGGGGGGGGGGGGGGGGGGGGGGGGGGGGGGGGGGGGGGGGGGGGGGGGGGGGGGGGGGGGGGGGGGGGGGGGGGGGGGGGGGGGGGGGGGGGGGGGGGGGGGGGGGGGGGGGGGGGGGGGGGGGGGGGGGGGGGGGGGGGGGGGGGGGGGGGGGGGGGGGGGGGGGGGGGGGGGGGGGGGGGGGGGGGGGGGGGGGGGGGGGGGGGGGGGGGGGGGGGGGGGGGGGGGGGGGGGGGGGGGGGGGGGGGGGGGGGGGGGGGGGGGGGGGGGGGGGGGGGGGGGGGGGGGGGGGGGGGGGGGGGGGGGGGGGGGGGGGGGGGGGGGGGGGGGGGGGGGGGGGGGGGGGGGGGGGGGGGGGGGGGGGGGGGGGGGGGGGGGGGGGGGGGGGGGGGGGGGGGGGGGGGGGGGGGGGGGGGGGGGGGGGGGGGGGGGGGGGGGGGGGGGGGGGGGGGGGGGGGGGGGGGGGGGGGGGGGGGGGGGGGGGGGGGGGGGGGGGGGGGGGGGGGGGGGGGGGGGGGGGGGGGGGGGGGGGGGGGGGGGGGGGGGGGGGGGGGGGGGGGGGGGGGGGGGGGGGGGGGGGGGGGGGGGGGGGGGGGGGGGGGGGGGGGGGGGGGGGGGGGGGGGGGGGGGGGGGGGGGGGGGGGGGGGGGGGGGGGGGGGGGGGGGGGGGGGGGGGGGGGGGGGGGGGGGGGGGGGGGGGGGGGGGGGGGGGGGGGGGGGGGGGGGGGGGGGGGGGGGGGGGGGGGGGGGGGGGGGGGGGGGGGGGGGGGGGGGGGGGGGGGGGGGGGGGGGGGGGGGGGGGGGGGGGGGGGGGGGGGGGGGGGGGGGGGGGGGGGGGGGGGGGGGGGGGGGGGGGGGGGGGGGGGGGGGGGGGGGGGGGGGGGGGGGGGGGGGGGGGGGGGGGGGGGGGGGGGGGGGGGGGGGGGGGGGGGGGGGGGGGGGGGGGGGGGGGGGGGGGGGGGGGGGGGGGGGGGGGGGGGGGGGGGGGGGGGGGGGGGGGGGGGGGGGGGGGGGGGGGGGGGGGGGGGGGGGGGGGGGGGGGGGGGGGGGGGGGGGGGGGGGGGGGGGGGGGGGGGGGGGGGGGGGGGGGGGGGGGGGGGGGGGGGGGGGGGGGGGGGGGGGGGGGGGGGGGGGGGGGGGGGGGGGGGGGGGGGGGGGGGGGGGGGGGGGGGGGGGGGGGGGGGGGGGATCCTGCCGAGGCACAAGATCGTAGCTGAGGTAACAAGCTAAACGTCGAAGACCACGCGAACTACTAGTGAGACCGAAGTCTCTCTGCAAAACATAAAATAGGCAAACGTGAGTACAAATGTACCCAGCTGCCATGATTTTAGATCTGAACCTATTATGTTTTCATCAATATATGAGTGTTCTTGATCCTATCTTGCAAGTCTATAGTCACCTATTATGTGTTATGATCCGTTAACCCAGAAGTGACAATAATCGGGATACTTATCGGTGATGACCGTAGTTTGAGGAGTTCATGTATTCACTATGTGTTAATGCTTTGTTCCGGTTCTCTATTAAAAGGAGGCCTTAATATCCCTTAGTTTCCGTAAGGATCCCGCTGCCATGGGAGGGTAGGACAAAAGATGTCATACAAGTTCTTTTCCATAAGCACGTATGACTATGTTCGAATACATGCCTACATTATATCAATGAACTGGAGCTAGTTCCGTGTCACCCTAGGTTATGACTGTTACATGATGAACTGCATCTGGAATTCTCCATCACTGATCCATTGCCTACGAGCTTTCCATATATTGTTCTTCGCTTATTTACTTTCCCATTGCTATTGCTATCATCACTACAAAATACCAAAAACGTTGCTTTTACTACTGTTACCGTTTGGTACCATTATCACCACTATCATATTACTTTGCTACTAAACACTTTACTGCAGATATTATGTTTCCAGGTGTGGTTGAATTGACAACTCAGCTGCTAATACTTGAGAATATTCTTTGGCTCCCCTTGTGTCGAATCAATAAATTTGGGTTGAATACTCTACCCTCGAAAACTGTTGCGATCCCCTATACTTGTGGGTTATCAAGACTATTTTCTGGCGTCGTTGCCGGGGAGCATAGCTCTATTCTTTGAGTCACTTGGGATATATATCTGCTTATCATTATGAAGAACTTGAGAGATCCAAAAACCAAGATCTATCCCTCAACTACGAGGGGAGGTAAGGTGTCAGGACCCCGACTCAATGCCACATCGATCTAGCATGTAACACCTCATATCACTTTGCGGCCTCACGCACGGTATTCCCACGGGTGTCGCCTTACCTTAGCCCGGGGCCGTTTGCGCTTTTTGGCACACGTATATGACGGTGTCGCTAGCATCCATATGATAAGGAGCCCGGGTTGACATGGCTAGTCGTAAACCCAAAGTGGCACAGACTTACAGGGACAGGCATTCATGACCCAGCATCGAACGTGTCGGTCATCAGCGAGTGAATCCAGGCTGTAGCATTGGGCTAGCAGGACTCCGGTGAACCGGGCTGTATCGGGCTAACAGGACTCCGATATTCATCGCGTGACATTTCCTCGAAGGGACAGACACAGGAACGAAGAAGGACACATGCCGGCCAGCCTAAGTGTTCCGGAGCAGTAGCAAGCTACCATGGCTCGGTGGAAACACTAGGAGACATTTCCCGGTAAGAGAGGCTACTAAAGATAAACAACTAGATGGTAAGATCCCACACATACCAAGCATTTCAATAGCATACACACAATATGCTCGATATGGGGGGGGGGGGGGGGGGGGGGGGGGGGGGGGGGGGGGGGGGGGGGGGGGGGGGGGGGGGGGGGGGGGGGGGGGGGGGGGGGGGGGGGGGGGGGGGGGGGGGGGGGGGGGGGGGGGGGGGGGGGGGGGGGGGGGGGGGGGGGGGGGGGGGGGGGGGGGGGGGGGGGGGGGGGGGGGGGGGGGGGGGGGGGGGGGGGGGGGGGGGGGGGGGGGGGGGGGGGGGGGGGGGGGGGGGGGGGGGGGGGGGGGGGGGGGGGGGGGGGGGGGGGGGGGGGGGGGGGGGGGGGGGGGGGGGGGGGGGGGGGGGGGGGGGGGGGGGGGGGGGGGGGGGGGGGGGGGGGGGGGGGGGGGGGGGGGGGGGGGGGGGGGGGGGGGGGGGGGGGGGGGGGGGGGGGGGGGGGGGGGGGGGGGGGGGGGGGGGGGGGGGGGGGGGGGGGGGGGGGGGGGGGGGGGGGGGGGGGGGGGGGGGGGGGGGGGGGGGGGGGGGGGGGGGGGGGGGGGGGGGGGGGGGGGGGGGGGGGGGGGGGGGGGGGGGGGGGGGGGGGGGGGGGGGGGGGGGGGGGGGGGGGGGGGGGGGGGGGGGGGGGGGGGGGGGGGGGGGGGGGGGGGGGGGGGGGGGGGGGGGGGGGGGGGGGGGGGGGGGGGGGGGGGGGGGGGGGGGGGGGGGGGGGGGGGGGGGGGGGGGGGGGGGGGGGGGGGGGGGGGGGGGGGGGGGGGGGGGGGGGGGGGGGGGGGGGGGGGGGGGGGGGGGGGGGGGGGGGGGGGGGGGGGGGGTGCAACACCTTTGGACTTGTAGTTTGACTCGGATTCTGGTGCAACGTCAGATTCTTTCGACCATAACTCAATGCTCCGGACGAATTTAAAGGTGAATCCAATTGTGTTGGAAAGAGCACGAAATCTAGTTTCCAACAAAAAAAGAATCACCCAATTCGGAGTTCGTATGAAAAAGTTGTTGGCGTTTTGAGTCAGGTATGTCTGTGCAGTCCGAATCTGAATCCAGAACGTGAGAGACTTGGACTCTATCTTCTCTTGGGCCAAAAGTGACGTGAGAGAACTTTTTGAACAGCAAGTAAACATCTCTTTCTCCCTTATCTTCATATGTGGATTGCACAAATGTCTCATACACCTGCAATTAGACAAAACACAAAAGTGTGTGAAGTATTTTTGTTCTGTATAACATAAATAGATTATTGAATAGTTTGCACTAGAAATCACCTGACAAATATGCATATATGCAATATTTTTGGTCGTATCAAAGGTAGTCATGTCCTCATCATCCTCCCCTTCTTGAAAACAAAGCCGTCCTCGGCGTTGCTTAATCTGAAATGTGGCTAACAAAAGAGACAAGGTGTACATGTTGTATATGTATATGTCATCCATTTTTACTTTTCTTTGTTTTTGCACATATGGCACATGTATACATGAGTAACCTTCATAGTTGATAAAATCTAAAGCCAAAATATTATCACAAGAAGTAGAAGGCATGAAAATATTGCAACTCAGTTTGCACATGTAAGCGAAGCTCTTATTCTTTTCAAAAGGTTGACAATGTTCATCATTAAACCATCCCAACATTGGTGAATAAACCTTACTTGCATCAAATTTACATGCTACAACATGCTTAAATAAGCAAACATGCAATAAGTCATTGGACACAGAATCATCACCAAGATTAGAGGTCATATCAAAATGATTAAACATTGGTTCTTTTGCATCAACAGTTAATTCATTGGGTTCACTCAAAATTGTTTGATCACATGGCAAAGTCAAATCATCAACGTAGTCCTCTAAAGTAGCTGGTGTGATCAAAGTAGTGGGTAGCTCACCGCATGGTGCACTTAAATTGACAAGACATTCATCATACTCATGTGGAAGTGGAAGATCAGTACATTTGTCATTACCTCTTATGATCAACTCAGATGATGTAGGCACTCTCGGTGATGATGTGTCACATGGTGGAGGTGATGTAGTCTTCACATCAATGGATGTGGTTGTCATAGTATGCCTAGTAGTTGAACGGACAACCGTATCAACTCTTGGAATATGCATCTCGCGCTTGTTCTCCTTGTGGGCAACACGTCGTTTTATTTCCTGTTCAGCTTTGCAAGCAAGATGAAACAAATGGTCCATAGGATAACACTCTTCATGAATTAGTATCTCCTGAATGTCACGATTTAATCCTCCCCAAAATCTATCCATAAA